>JAQFZJ010000002.1:0-220262 GCA_034695645.1 Folsomia fimetaria
AATTTTACAATAGTATCATTGTGTTAGATTGGTTTGATAAATGAGGATAATAAATTATTATTATTATTATTATTATTTGGCAAATAATAATTTTACTGTTTGGTAGTTTTAGTCAACGCGGAAGTTTGAGCACTAATTGCTAATTGCATTGCATGTGAACTATTTTTAGTTGAATTAAGCCAACTCCAGTTTTAAACGTTGGCTTTTTCCATATTTACCGATGCATACAATTAACTGTTCCAGATAGATAACGAGAAATATATAAAATGAAAATTCATTTCCTGTATTCATGCACAGTATTACAATTTGCTAACGCATCCGCTGCAACATTTCATACTGTAATAAAGACATGGTGCACATAAGAAACCAAGACTTTCTCAATGGTGAGGTAAGCTTATCACCAAATTACTTACTTATCAGGGTTGTTGTAAATCTCAAGTCCATTATTTTTAATCTGTGAAAACGAGTCATTATTAGATATTCATTTGTACATTTTTTTCTAGAATCATCCCGTTCTTGTGACAAAAGTGAACGCTACGAAGTCCTCTGGCGCAGCGTTTCTCATATGGAAAAATTCAACAGAAACTTGGAAATGCGAATACTACTGTATCAAAATCTCCCAACTTCCGGAAAATGTTTTCATTTCAAGCTCTGCAAATCTTCATTCTGCTTTAGAGTTTTGGAGAGATCTTTTAAAATCCGTTCCCGATCAGCTAGAAATTATAACAGACGTTGATCTTGAAGACTCGACAAGGGACGTTCGAGTTACTGCCCATGAAATACAAGTTATGAGAAATAGAAATGGATTACCAATACTACAAATGCGTGTTAAAAATGACATTCCCACATTGAGATACCATGTATCACGATATTTCAACGAAATCATGGATCATCTGCTCAATGAAAATGATCCAAATCAACAAGTGTTTAAAAAGCATGTTCAAGAAACAATACAGACAAACAGAGTGCGTTACGAAAAAGTGGTCCTTTAATACATGCATCTTAAATATAGTTTTGCGCTATAAAAATATATACTTTGACAACAAACATTATAAATAAATATATATCACAGCTAGTTATTATACGTAAGACAGAGGAGTAACTGGAAATTACTTTCCAGTATTAATATTAATACTACCCCCTCTAACAAATTCGTATCGCTTAATAAATGTAGTAGCATTGCGTCGCTTTAATGGTTCAGTAATATCTAAATCCTCTGGTTTGTCATAAATGGTTCCAATTACTATTCGCTCTGGAACATCTGGATTTAAAGTGTAGTCTTTGAATTCCTTTCTCTTGTTTCTCTGTGCTCGTGTAGAGTATTCCAGCTTTTCTCCATAGAATCCCACCCCTCGACGATCAGATGGTCCATGGCCTTCATTGCCAAGTGCTTCTGCTATCCCAATAATTGTTGTACCTAACCCCTGCCCATCCGTCCACCCAGACTTCTCCATAATTTTCCGACCTATTCCTCGCGTGTGTTTTTCGAATGCGCCTATTTTTTCTGCAGTATTTCCAGAAGTTGACGGACCTGGGGAAGTTGGGCGAACTACATTTGGCAATTTCTGAGCGAAAACTGAAATGTCTTCAAGGCCTTGTTGAAATCGTTCGGATTGTCTCATTTCCATAAAGTCTTTAGCATCTTTATCACCACCACCTATATATTATATAGGTTTTTATTAATCTCCAAATCTAATGTGGTATTGCTATTTATTTGTTCATTTGATCGATTTGTTCGCTCGATAATCGTATAGTAATATACGTACCAGCAACATAATAACCCTCCATATCGACATCCCAATCGTCATGATCCTCTTCTTGAGCCTCCCAAAACTGAGCATCAGTATAAAATACAAGTCCAGAACCACCTAAAACAGTTATTAAAATTGTAGGTCCTTCCAATTATTATAATGTATAAAACTACCTTTTTCCCATTTTAGTTCTATTTTCTCTTCATACAACCGCTGTTTATCCTCATCAAACATTGTTCCATGAGATGTCCTCTAAAAATTACAAAAGCGAAATTAATGAAATGACCCATCCACCATCACACAGCATGTAAGTTAACATTAAAAATATTACGTGGTCATTCAATGCTTCGTGTCTCTCCCATTCCTCACATCTGTCATCATCGTCGTCAGCATTGCTTTCCTAAAAAAATAGTGTATCACATTTTAATTTTGAATCAATTATTCATTAATACTAGCTTTCTCAATTTAATTATACCTTATCAGATTCCCTCGCATCTATCTCCTCTTCCCTCTGGTCCTTATCCCCAGTACTAATTGAAGAGAGAACGCGTCCCTTCCCATCAGTTATCTCCTCATCTTCATCTTCTTCTACTTCTTCGTATTGAATCGCTAGCTTTCTAAATGTTCCGTAATCAAACGGAACGTTGCTGTACTTCTTAAATACTCTGGCAAAATAAAATTAAAACAATTATCTTTAAATATCTCCTAATAGAGGCAAAGTACACCTCTGATTTATTACCTTCCTCTGGGAAACTCCAATCCTAACTTTCTAATCAAACTTGGAGGCAATTTACATTCCTTAATCAAGTTAAGAAAGTATTCATTTGGAGTTCCAACATTTCCTCTGAAAAAATACAAAATTTCATTAAAACATCCAATATATTCGTAAAAAATCGTAAAATTTCATACCTGGGCATAATGATAGGTGGTGAAAGCTCTTTTGAGGAAAACTTGAGTAAATCTTCCGGGCTGAGATCTACCTTAGAAATTAATACTTTACTGGGAAGCTCGTTCCCACCCTTATCAATCCATAATTTGCCACTGTATCTTCTAATAAATTCGAGTGCTGTCTTCCCCTCACTAAAACGAATAAGACAACAGAATCTCTTTCTTGTAGCGACCACATCTTTCTTTGCGTGCGAGGACGTTACAGTTGATGATGATGATGATGGCGACGAGGCTGTCGTCGATTCAATGTTCACAGTTTGTGGTCGATGTTTAAAATGGAACAAGTCAAACTTTTCGGCTTGAGTAAAAACAGAAAAATAATTCCGCAAGTCGGAAGAATGAAATGTTTCAGGAATATTGCTTAGCAAACAGAATTCTTGAGAATTGAGATTTCCCGACATTTCCTTCACGATATGAACTATTGATAAGCATTACAGCTTTATACAACGAGAGTAGATTTAAAGCGGATTAGAAATAATTCCACTGTGGAATTTCCACAACTTTAAAAGACAGAAATTTCTTGTTAAAATTCAGTGTTTATTCCTTCCTGTGTCCTGATGTGAAATTTTTTATTTAATTCTTTTTATTGAGGCCACTGTATTCACTTCGCGCAGTTTGCACACTCAATGGGATGAAGCCGTTACCCCAACCAGATATATACTACGAATTTGGGTAATTTCTAAAAAAACAATAATGTTTTTCGAACACTATTGAAAAACATGTACGAGAACAAATAAATGTCTCGTTAAATAAATATACTACTAATTATGCAGGGAGAGTTTGACCAATTCTACTATATTTATTTGCGATTCAATAAATAAACACATACATAACAATTATTTAGATCATTTTCAAATGAATAAATTATATAATTAATGCTTTGGTACAGTCAGAGTTAGTGTGTAATCGACAGTTGTCATCCTATAACATAATATTCTTAAGTAATTTATTGCATATCAAAAATGGGTTATCTGCTTTTAAAGTGGAGTTGATTTTAACCATTTTGCAAATTTCCCATGCATTCTTCTTGGGAAACTTGTTAGGATCCAGACAAATGCCTGGAGGTATTAATGTATTTTATATTTATTGCTAACATTTATGTAATTTGTAATTTCTTTCTTAATCTAATCAATTTGTAATTCATATGAAAATAGATGCTCTTAGTCCTTAACTGTGCGAATCATTTTGCAGAAATATAAATGATTAAATGGTGGATACAGCAGCGGTTCTGCTAATGTTCCTGGGTGTTACCAGTTCTGTGATTGCGACTACTACTTTCCACGAAGGCCATCAAACTACTACTAAGACTACCACTACTAATTCCATATTAAGAAATAATAAACAATAATAATTGCAAATCATTAATTATATTGAATAATTATAGTTGTAGTATGACTAGATTACGTATAATTTACTAATGTCTGGAACATTTGATGTAAGCCACATTACAACTATAACTGTCATGATTTATTATTGTTATAGCATCTTCAAGAGGTCCAGTGTCGAAGCCACGGGTATTGTTGAGATACCATAATTTCGGCTTATCAAAGTTATCCTCAATTTCCGTCGACTCATTGTGTGAATTTGGTTTTAGTTCCAAGTCATCCAACTCAAAATTGTCCAAGCTTATTTGTATGGGATAGCCAAGAAATCTGCAAATTTTGTCTCCCATTTCCGTTGACCACAAATCACTACAGTACGGATGCCATGAGCCTTTTACTCGAACAAGTACATATCCTTCCAAATGATCTTGGCTCCTAAAATTAATAATAAAAATAAACATCCAAAGAATGCTTGATCAAATCATTTATCATTCACCTGTTCATGGATAAATTTGTCAGAGAAGAAGAAATCGCAGTGCACATTACTTCATCATTTCCATTGGAACAATCCTTGACAGTATCACATACCAAATTCTGATGAATACATTCCCTATGATAAGACGACAATCTATAGTTATATCAATACTTAGAAATAAGATAATTTTGAGATGACTTTAAGTACCCTTCATGACATAAGAATGAATCTTTTCGGCAAGGACAACCAATTTGATCACTTCGGTTAGGGGGCCTGGACCCTCCTACAAAATATCATTTCATAATTACTAAATTAGTCTTGCATTTTAAATGTACTTCTTAAGACATACCGCTTATACTAAGAAGGATGATGACACAAATGATAAGAGTGAGCACAAAGATCCACCACGCAATTTTCTTGAGAAAGTCGACCTTCTTCTGGTAACTGTAGGCCAAATTGGGGTCAATAATTTCAGAATTGTAGCCCGGTGTCCAGGTCTTGTGAAAATAAACACAAAATCCCATTGCAAAATACGGTCGGGTAGACGCTCAATCAGATGTTAGTTGCGATATTTAATTCTGATCCTATATGTATCAGATGTGGGAGGATGAGGATGACTCTACTGGACTATCACTTCAACCCAATAAAGCACCACTGACTCTAATCCTAATCTGATGAGAAGAACTCGGGAAATTATATGTATTAATGAAATCCAAAATCAGAAGAAATACTGATGATGATGATACCCAAACAATTTCTATGTAAATCAGCAGTGCCATATTCATAGAGACATATTAAGTCGGAAAGACTCAGATTATCTTGACTAATTAGTATTAGTAATTAACATATATATTGGAGAACGCGAAGATATTGTGATCACCCATCTAAATTACATGTGTACAAAAAACTTTGTTAACAAAGTGGTGGTGACTTATTATTATTGAGAGAGACGAGTCGGCTTTTAGGATTGTGAGTGGATTCGTCATCTTAAAATATAAAATTGCTTGGCATAAACAAATTCCATACATGATGACCGACCACCGCAACTATATTAACCATTTATGCATTGCAAGTGGATTTAATTGCAAAAGTGTGCCATGCCCACAAGATTTTACGTTGCACAATTTTATGGACAAATGAGAAAGAGCTATTTCCGATTTTACCACAAAACCCAAAAGAACAAGGACGTTCAGCCCATTTTCATCCGTGCGAAGAGAGCGTCGAGGGGTGCAGAGACCACCCGTGTGTTGGCTCATAATTTGTCCTTTCTTTTTCTTTCGTAATAAAAGGTGTTTGATTTCACAAAATCTCACAAAATAGTATTTTGAAAATACATACACAATTAATGCCATCCTTATTTGAATTGTGAGATGAAAGAAGAATATTGAAAACCTGGAACTCAACATCACATTATTAATGAAATGATCTATTTAATATACATGAATATTATTTTTTAAGCAAGTAAGTTTCTGATTATCTTTTCTTAATCAAATATAAAAAAAGAGTATATTTAGAGTGACGGTGTAGGCTTTAATTTCATGTAGATCAAATAATATTATGACACAATAACCCTCACTCATCCAACAGAAGTGTAATTAGAACGGATATGATTAATGGTAACAGAGTAACATGTGATCACCGCTGTAGAATGAAAATGGAAAGAAAAGGGTTCACAAGTGTTTTGTACTTGATCATTGTCCATTGTTGGTTGGTTGGGGGTAATTAAGAAACGGCTTCTGTTCAGCTACTGCTCATTTTTCATACCATTTGCTATGTATTCCACCAAACAGTTAAGGCGAACAACTTGTGTTTTGTATTTTATACAGATATATGCATAATGTATTTGTATATTTAGTTGTTTTCTAATTTATGAATACGTCTATTCCACAGTTTATAGGTTTCGCTTATGCATATGCAGCAGGAAAAAGAGTTGAAACGGACGGAGTGAATATTTTGAAAGGGTTACACGGGCATCAGCATTAGTAGCGGTGGCTGTAAAAAGATTTTAGTGACTAATTATGTTTCGGTGTTGTTTCATGTGCAACCCGTAAAATTGCTGTCTCCTTGTCTGCCTTCCACCTTTTTCGGTTTAATTGTCTCGTGGGTGACGCTTTCCGTCACATCGCATCAACTACTTTTTGGCATCCGTTCCTGTAGCACCCTCTCATCCACGTCCGCATTTTTGTTCTTCTATTCACTCGTAATAAATATATGCTTTCAGGACGGAAATTACTTACTATTCTTATCGTAGTCCAACACTCTTGACAATATGCTGCCAGCAGATCCAGCCAAATGTCTTGAGCTCAACCAGCGCAAAAACTACTACGGGTTAATTTTGAAGAGTTTGTGACTGAAACTTCTTATGGGGATGATCAGAAATGAATGGATTATCTCTGTCTCTCTCTCTAGTTGAATTGGTTTATCATGCTTGTAAAACAGTAAAGTATTTGCGCAGCATTGCCCATAAATATTGAGTATCTGTATTTCTATAAATGTCTCTTAAACTACTATTAATTTTATTTAAATGTAATATCAAATAAATACCCAGCACAAACAAAAATTATGGTCGATAAGCCGTTTTGGTGTAACGATAAGCCGTTTTGGTGTAACGATTTACTACTAGTAAATAAACATGTGTGTAAGAGACTTGGGTAAAGAAATGGGCCCTTTGTTTAATTGATTGTTGATGAAATTAAAATTGCCGAGTATGTACTGACAATGACTCACAACGATTCATTTGCTTATTGTTCATGATTCATCACATTTGAAATTGCATTTTATTCATAAATCAGTCAGGGAGCTTTCGGTTTCCCACATTTAACAGCTCAAAGAGTATTTTTAGTGTCCAAATTTAGGAGTAGCTTAAATAAAGTCAACCCTAAAAGTGCAACGTAATGGTTTTGCACGATGCATTTTAATCCAGAGCCGGCAATTTTTCTTCTGCCAACGCGCTTTGACGCTTTTTCTGATTTTTCATTGTAATTCTAATTAGAATCAACGATCTACAGAAAGGATAGTTAAACTTTTGTTCCTTATATGATAGCTAATAATAATGCATACTAGACTAATGGATTAACTGGTCAAACTTTACATTAGCTGGATCAACCACGATTAAACGATCTTGAAGGGATTTCCAACAGGTCAAAATTGACCACCAACTTTCGCATAAGTAGGATATTTCCTTGAAAACCACATAAACAGTATTTTAAAAGTTTAGGCCTTTAGATCGCACATACATATGCATTTACATGGGACACGTGTTCATTTTTCGTGTAAAACAGAGAAAAAGTTGGAACAAGGGAACGATTGTAGGGATAGTGTTGTAATTTAATATCCCAAAGTTATTAAGCCGACAGAATGTGTGATTGGATGTGATACTTACCAACCACAGGAAATAAGCAAAGCAGCGACAAGCAGTCTGACTGAATGCGTACTATTTATTATGGGGTTTCTTTCAGTTATCAAAAATTCAAAATGTATAAAGTGGTTTCCTGTTTCTATGATTTAATCTTCTCATAAATAGATATTTCGATATTTGTTTCATCCGCATATGGACTAAGGCAACACTAATTAATAAATGCAATAAACATGAGTGAATTCGTTTGTCTCATTATTATGAAAGAAACTGAAAATAGCATTGATATAATAGGAAATATTTCTCATTTTACAGTGTAAAATTTACACTGCTAGCAAAATATGACTAACTTTATAATCCCTTCTTGCTTCCGTAATGACGATAAGAATTTGCAAATTGCAATAATTTATATAAACTTGTGTTAGTCAACAATCGACTAAATCATAACACCACTTGCATACCTATGGAAATCGAAGGAAAGGCTACATTGCAGCATTCAACAGGGGTTGAATATGATCCAACGATCGACCACCCAAACGGTGCAACTGAGAAATTATAACGCCTCATTGGTTGACAATTGACATTTGTACAAGAGTATTGAATAAGTTTTCTTAAGAACTGAAAAGCTCCTTTATTTACGCACTTTAACAACTTGTACAACACATAAAAACTGCAGTGAAAGAGAGTCAATTGAGCAGAAAGATATTATTTACTGTGGAGTAAGTATATTTCTATGAACGTACATACCTATACATAAGTACTTATGCGTTGACTACACTACTACTGCGCTCTTTGTATTGTGATAGTTTTCAACAACCATGTTTTCATATTCAAAACTAATACGGCTTCCGAAAGAGAAATGTACATACATATTCACATAACCACTGAAATCGCCAATGTTTTTGAGAAGCTTAATTCAAGGAATTTGGTAACAGTCCATTTCACCTGGATTTTGACTCATTGGGTCTACTTCATCCGCGTGCTCGTCAAGCTTGGATTACATTTTATTAAAACTTAAGTTCTCGTCTATAGTATTTGTATGGATGAATTTTATCATGTATGTATAATGCTACGCAATGTAGTACCTTTGACATGGTCTCGAAAATATGTAATGTAATCAGGTTGGGGCAACCCATGTGCTGAATTTAAAGACGCGAGGCACAAGATTAGTTCTACTTCGCAGTCTATTTTCTTTTCTTGTATGCCTATAACCCACAATAACCATCTCTATGTTCTACAAGACATTACACATCTTTTGACATTGGTGACTCTGTTGAGGATGTTATTTCGTATATACCATGCTACATATACATATCTGTGAATACTATCAAGGGTTCTCAAATAAATCTATTTTGTGGGCAAGGCTTCCAGTTTCTTGAACATTTTAGGAAAATTGTTATGACAGAGAAGTAGGTGGGATGTATAATGTGCATACAGAAATGTATGTACGATTTGACTAGACGACATGAGTTATGTCAAAAATTCATGAACCGTAGCTTGTGTTGATGCGGTGGATATCCAAAATCGTCAAATGTTGTAATAAGTTTAAGGATCATCTTTTTTATTTCCATACTCTGAGACACGATACAAAATATTGTTTCCAAGGAATGCATCCAAAATTCCGCAACGTATCCTTTTGTGGATCTAGAAATTACAATTTGGAAAGATTACGCAAGTGCAAATTGCAAAGAAATTACGAGTTTGATTTAATAAATATTTTTGGTACCATAAATTCTTACAAACATAAATTCTTTCGCCAGAATCAAAGGAACTTTTTGAATGCCTGAAAACCCGATTTTAACCTGATGCCACAAAACTAATACAAAATAATCCATAATTCTGTTTTTATATTTTATCTTCATCCATTGCTTGCTTTTGCTTGTATTGATGTATCGTAAATATAAAAGGACACCGACTGAATCCATCTTTGGATAGAAATCCTCGGGTTGCTGAAATGTTTCGCTTTGTTTGTGGATTATACAATCCTATTCAAATCTGAGACAAGCGACTGAATAAATATTTACTGATTTTACCATCATTTGTAATACAAATTATCGGCAATGCCTTTGCTTCTTGTTGTATACAGTTTATTTCTTATCACAAACCTAGCACGCCCTGTAATAATCCGATGTAAATAAAATGCGACGTTGCGTCTTACAATTTACGATATTTAATTTAAAATCTAATGACATATAATTGTTTTTCATCTCAACGAAATTCTCTGTTATAATTTATTCGTGATGTGTCCCACTGTTAGCCAAAGTCCTTTAAATTATAACTTCGCCCTCTGCAATACTTACACTTTGTTTGCAAAATGTAATTAAGATCATTGAAAAAAGATAAAAGATTTGCAATTTATTAAAAAATGTATTGCAAGAAAGTTGTCGCAAGAAAAGAGAGCAATATTTTCTGCCGTCATCATTTTCTGAGTTATTGGTATATTCATACATTCTTTATGGGATTGCGTTACGTCTATAGCAATAAAACATAAATAAACTATAAAAGCTATACCAAGGATTAAATTTTCAAAGGAAAATGAGTGAAATTTAATGTCAGCACAAGACAAGGTGTCCCGTGGTCCGAAAAATTACAAATTTTCTGATGTCTCCAGCCCAATCCAATCTCATCTATTACTTTTATTAGCCACAAAAGGTAGCAGAAGAGGCTTGATTACATTTCAAACCAATTTGCTCCTCAGCTACTGGTCTACACGCAGCCACCGTTTTTTTACTTGAGACCAATTTTATTTTGGATTTCAGTGAAGAATATTGTGGACAATGGATTAGGTTGTGCGATGGATATGAAATTTTTTTGGTGGTGAGGTGAGGTGTGATGGGAGGATTTTTATAATAGTTTAAGGATGACATCAATAGCATAGTCCATTGTCCATGCCTTGAGTCTGGAGCGGAGGATAGAGAATAATTATCCACAATCATGTGAGACTGAAATCATCATAAATTCAACTTTTTGTTAATTTTATTCTTATTAGATCCGCATGATCTCCGGATTTGGGATAATTTCCGTGTCCGTTTCCTTATTATTTTATCCAGACATTGGTCCAGTCTCTAAGTCGCCTTCTTTCTCCGTGTAGTATTACCAACTGATTCTCATTTTAATATCGCTTTAGGCCCATTTTATTTCTCACTTCTTCTCGTCCAATTTTCTTTATTCCAGTCGTTCCATGCATCATAGCACCCGCTTACTGAATTACTGACTATAAATCAACTACAAATTCTGTTAATGTTTCAATTTATTCTAAATTTAGTTTAAATAGGAATAAACATTACTGTTTTGGGTGTATTTGGTTGCTCCCCACTTTAGCATGGAGTGGAGAGGATGGATGTACAAGCTAAAATTACTTTTTTTCTTCAATGTGATCAAAAAATTTACTTGAAATTCTTATTACAATGCCGAAAGCAAAGGGTTAAGTTAACTTATCCATCACTTTAACAGGCATATCTCCTCCCATCATCCCTCCCTGTTTATTTTGAATCCTCGCATCACTTCTACACTGACATGACATTGATATGAACAAACTGCTGCCTCCTGAATTTGGCTTCTTTATGTACACCAGTATTCTGTCATGGACAAAATACTTCTGAAAATTGTATTATTAGCATACGCTATGCCAATTAAAAGGCACAATTCAGTATTTATATAGAAAAATCTGTACATTTTTATAGAAAAAGAATAAGACAATCATGAAAATGGTAAGGTAAATGACTGAATATTTTAATGCGGATTCGTATTTATGAGCCACTTGTAAAAATGGCACAATCGAATTATCAGTCGTTTATCTTTAATATAAATTGTGAAATGAATTTGCATAGACAAGGAATTTCAATCAGTATATTTATAAAATGACAACAAGATGAGATCTCTTCCATCCATTGTCATTTCACAGCGAAGTAGAGCACGTCCAATTTAAGAATATTAATTAACTCACACCCCATACATATTGGTCAACTAAGTAAGCACGGTAATACAAATCTATAGCCACTCCTTTTCTTTTTTCCTCAATAAAGGCAATTTTTATGAAGAAATGCTGACACATCAAAGCGATTAACATGGGTAATTGGCAAATATAATTTTCTTATGCGATTCTATTAAATTGCGATTTCATCTACTTTGTTTAAGATGTCCTGGAGCAGCATGCGAGTCCGTATTCATTTATTTGCAGTTTATTTAACTGAAGATGCTCCCAAGTTTATCCGGGCAAATTATACAATGTAGATTTTCTGTGTATGTATGTATATCCTCATATGAGATCTTAAATACCGTCTGCATAAATTAAGCCGTAAGTTGACAAATATTTAGCGAATAATGCAGCCCACATGAAATTCACACCTTGTGGATATTGCCCATCTAAAATCTTATTTGTTATTTTACTTCACCGAATAACAAGCTGGCGTATAAAATGTAATGGGCATAGAGAATCAGCATGCAGAAATGCTTTAATGGTTCCTTTTGCACTCATTTACTCGCCCTGGCGTCCCTAATCCCCTTGAAATCCCATTCTTCTCCTTTATCAGTGGCACTGCTCCTTTACCTCTGTATAAATCTTGCTTGATAATGATATGAGAAGACGACATCATTAATTTCGAGTTAAGTCAGGTAGTCAAAATCACACGTCTTTTTTGTCTCGTACATACATTAGCCTTCCACACACGTTGTTAAGTGTGTGGAACATTATGAATTATTTTTTGACCAGTATCAAAATTTAATGTATTTCATAATAATAGGTGGGGGTTGTAAATTGAAATTCTTCCTTAGCAGGAGCAGATGTCAGATAGGGTTGTATATATCAGTAGAAAGGTTCCCATTTATTAATTTCGACAGATTCTGGGGGACCACTCAATCCCTCTTCTCTCGTGTCGATTTCAATTGTGGACTTCCAACAGGCAAAGGATCCAATTGTCTGCATGCATGCATGTATGTGTGTGGTGTGGGCGAATGCCATAAATTTGACTTCGTTTGGTGTAACAAATGGGCGGATTGACATGTGTTTGGACTTTTTCAATTAACCGTCTCATTTCCGACCCACTGTACTTTCTTTTCTAATACTATCCTAACCTATAAACTAGCATTTTAAGTAAGTATATATAATCTGCGTCCCATAATTTACAGCCACTTTGTTTCAGACATCAGTTTGAAGTTCCTAAACTGCAGCTTACAATAAAGTTAAACACAGCACGTGCGATCGCACTATAATTGAATGAAGGATACCCGGGTCATCAATTCATTTAAAAAAATAGTATTTATTAAAATAGGCGTGCACAACCAAATAATTAAATCGTGGTAAATTAATTGATGTTAAATTTGAAACAGAAACACAGACAATTTAATAGATATAGTATTAAACTGTATTGGCGATCCTAATAAAACTTTAGTAAGCGAATTTTCAGAAATTTACGTTTAGAAATAGGAAACTGTTTAATATATTATTATCACTTCCATTCTTAAACTGTTTTAAATTGTACCTTGCATTGTAGTTACCACGTAATTACCTATACTGCACCAAGCAATCATGCGATTCTTTTATAGTCGTATTATATATCTACATCAAAATGAAAGAGCTAGCTGGTTATCATTGCTGTCAGATTTTCGTTAGCAGAGACAGCAAGAACGCGGTGATGAGAACAAGCAAGGGTTGACTTTGATGATTTGGACGCGGATGGGTTGGCAGGATGAGATCAGACGGTGAGAAGAATTCTCAGATTGTAAAGGTGTGAGGGGAGGAGCTTCTGGATGAGATTAATAGTTATCGACACGCTTTGATGCGACGTCATTTGCAGCTTCCTTTGCAAAAAACGAGACCTTGCCAATCCCATTTCACACCGCACTCAACCGTGTCAACTCAGCCTGACTTTTGTCATTCTTCTGATGAAAGCTTGAAGTCAGGAGTGAATTTATACACATCTTGGAAGAAAACTATAATATCATCCGGGAGCATAAAATTGGAAGTGATGACAGAATATCATAACATGACACACCACACTTAATTCCCCAATGACAACTATTGTCAATGTCCATGACTGCAATGCAGATCTAAATACGATTGAAATGAATACCAATTATTTGAATTTAATTGTATACCTATTGGTGCAATATGACAGCCAGGAAAGTTTTTGCAAATTGTTAAAAGATGATCATTTCATAACATACTACGCATTGGACTTATAGTTCACGTCTGTGCCAGTCAATTCAATGTCATTATTTTCTGGAATTTGGTAATTGTGAGTCACAATTTGTGACTCATTTTCTTGTTTTTTGTCCCACAGTTGGCAATGACAGTGATAGCTAGCGATCAAGGTATGCGCTAAATTAAAGCAATTTTATTATTGGAATT
The DNA here is from genome assembly GCA_034695645.1 of Folsomia fimetaria. NCBI lineage: Eukaryota > Metazoa > Arthropoda > Collembola > Entomobryomorpha > Isotomidae > Folsomia > Folsomia fimetaria. The sequence continues at coordinate 14,201 of JAQFZJ010000002.1, forward strand.
CTTAAACTTGGCATGTTTTTGTCACCATGTCTATGTCATCCCATCCCCATGTATGTATGTCTTGGAAACATATCAAGTTAAAAAGTTGAAGGTGTGCATGATACTGGGCTTTCTGTGCTGATGTGTATAAGACTGATTTCATTCGTTGTGAGGCTGACCGCAACTTTTTTGCCACATTGTCACACTAGAGATCCTAGAAGAAATTCCAAATAAATGAATCTGGCTATAATCGCTAGATTCATTCGTTGTGGCTTTTAAAATGGCGACTGGCCATGAGTTTGGCTTATAAAATAAAGACATAACTGCCTCATACTTATTTAAAAATTTCCAATTCCTGATCACAACCATAATCCTCTTGATGTAGGGACGATGATGCATCATTTATTATTAATCAATCCTTTTTTTCATTAATTATCAAAAAAGTTCAAAATGAAGTCTAAAAAGAATGCGAAATCACCGAAATGACTGATTTTCCTCAAAAATGGAAATAAATCTAAGAAAGGTACGGACACAATTTGAACAAACCAAGAACCATGAAGATCAACACCAACCAAGAAATGTTGTCTGTAAAATGAAAAATGCAGCACAATGGAATTGGAACAATTGGAATTGGAGAAGGAACAATGGAGGGAGCTGAGCTGTTCAGTCTCTCTGCAGGATAGTCGTAAAACACAGTCATACAGCACATTCAAGTTATTCAACACTCCGACGGTGTGAAGCAACAGGTGGTCTCTGTCTGATATCCTTTAAACATCTCTTATCTCAAATGTTTTATTCACTTTTTACACCCAAAAATCATAAAAATCAAAATTCTACAGTCACTACAAACCACATAAATGCATATTATTTGCTTGAATAGTAACATGCTTATGGTTTGTTATAGTATTTTGTGAGACTCGATGTTACAGATTATTTGACTCTTTTAGTTTTTAACTAGTAGGTCAAAAAAAACTAAAGTAGTGTATTCGTACACGCATCATATACTACTAAATTAATAGTATTAATAATAGGACAAGCAATATTAGACAAAGATTGTAATACATTATGAGAATTCGTTGCGAGTCAAGTAGTAGTGCCCATCATCATAACGCCTCATTCCCTCACCTCAAAATAATTTCGACTTCCTCCTATCTAGAAATATTATGGTAAAAGGTATATTTGCAACTCACAAAACAACTCTTTTACTATTCGTCGACCAACCAACCACGTTATTTATTTAAAAGGACTACACAACAACGAACAAAGTGCATAATATAGAAGGATGATTGTAGATGGATGAGTGTCTTACTGACTGTGTGTTGGTGTTATTCAGTGCTAGTGTTACGAAACGAAAGGATGCAAAGTATTCGACACGCTTGACAAGACTAGTTTTGTTCCTCCATCATTTTCTCTCTCATTCTATTCACAGCAACAAAATTCAAAAGCTGCTAAATTGTTGTTGGCAGAGATGAAGCAAAAAAAACTGATGGTGACTCCTGGTAACCAACACAGAACACAGATTCAACATTCACGCACATTTATTAAACTCAATTTATAATAATAATGAAATGAATAAAGTGCAACTTCGTGAATGCGGCCTGAAACTTACTCCCCTTTCATAAATCACCACCACACGTCCACTTTCAGTTTCATTTTGGGAAATCTCTCTCAAATTCTTGGCCAAATCGTGAGTGAAGTTGTAGAGTGCATGCATAAGCAATTCTTTAGCCTTTAGCTTTTTGTATGAATTTTTTGAAGAATTGTCGATATTGCAAATTATAGGTGTAATTATGATTTAATCATTTTCTTTAATGCAAAATGTTCTTATATATATATTTTTATTTGTTGATTTCTTTTACTTACTATTTATACAATACATTGTCTTTGGCCCTCGTCATGTTTTAAACGTGCTTGAGTTATTAGATTTATAGTGCTATTTAACTCTGTTTCATTCTATGCTCAATAATTTCACCTAAGAAATTTGCCTTCACAAATTAATCCATTTTCTAAAATCTTCAAAAACAATATTTGCTTGTTTAAAGACGAGAATCGTATACAGTTAGTTTATTTAATACTTATAATATATAATAATAATATAATATATAATATATATAATATATTATATATAATATATAATATTATAAATACTTATTGTTTTAATAATAACATTTATATAACGAAATATTAGTTACAAATTAAGGATACATGCTAAAATATATTTAATTTGATTTTATGGATGACGAAACATAAAAGCTGACATTCTAAGGATACATCTTGTACAGTACAGCAGTTTAAAGATTTACATAATAAGAGACAATCGTAAAAAGGGGTTATGTAAGACTTTAACAATACAACAACAGTTACAAGGCAAGTCTCATAAGGCAACCGTTTTTTATAATCACATCTTATTACTTCTTATTAGCAGCAAATCCCACATGTGAGTGAGTGAGTATATAAAGCTATTGAACATCTCTTGGGTAATTTAATACTTGTGTGTGCAGTTTTGCTAAATTACATAGATGAGTTGAGTACCTTTAATTTACTGTCCTTCTTTTTTCGCCTCTCTCTCTCCTCCACTCCTACGAGCCAATAGAAATTCAACTATTCTTCTATTTCCACACTAATTAATAGTTGCATAATGAATTACTTGTATGAGATTCTATGTAGTTTAGTTTCGTAGCAATTGTAATCGTGCCTCCAGGTTACAAAATAACTGATTGTTGATGTGACGACGCTACCAACCGTAGTAAGCTTGATGTCGTGGGGGAACAGGACCCATTAGACCAGGTGGAGAATAATAGGCAGAAGTAAGGGATGATGCCATTCCAGATCGACCACCTACGCCAAGTGATCCCCAATGACTGTCGTCTTGCATTCCGTGGCCTTGACCCCCGCCACCATAACCACCAAGTCCACCTGAAGGAGATGAACCGTTTCCCATCTACAAACACAGATAGTTATACAATTACCGTTAAACGAGGAGGTCCGGAAAAAAGATTTCATGTTTTGAACGGTTTTGCTTTATTTGTTTACCTGCGACGACAAGATGGACGAGGGGCCTCCATATGCAGACCCCATGAGTGAATTTCCTAGGGCAGCAGCGTATGAAGCAGAAGCTGCAACGGCTGCGGCTGCAGCGGAGGAACTTGTGGCATTCACCGGGGACGACATTGACCCACTTGTCGAGTTGCCCATGGAAAGTGTTCCCATGGAAGGGGAGGAGGCCATTGGGGTCAAAGAAGATCCTGAGGTATTAAGACCATTCGACTGCGAAGTCACGACACCCCCACCACCACCACCGTTCGAGGAGTACAGATCTGTTGGACCTACAAGTACCACAAACAGCGCCGGAAATTAGTACAGGAAATTACAACAAATTTAGCAATCTCTATCCTTCAATCTCAGCCACATACGAACCATTTCTCAAAAATCATGGAATTAATACGTAGTCGTTCGAATAAAACGAGAACGGATGTTGTTGGCAAGGCCTTATAACCATTCCCTGCACTCAATCATTCTATTTTTCGCCAACTTGCTGCGGCTTCCCATTCACATTGAGCCAATCACCACCCAATTTATAATAGCATTCATTCGAGGTGGATGCATTTGATTTAAGAGGTCAAATGAATTTTATGTCACTAAAGTCACTACATTTACGATAATGCTACCTACTACACTGTGACGACGGACAAAGTCAACAATCAGTAACCCAACCAGACAATGCGACAAGGCGACAATTGACAAAATTTAAAAAAGAAATTGAATCTAGCATTCCTCTCCACCATCGCTTCTGTCGTCGTGTTTTGTAAACTGACAAATTACAATTTCCACTCGTTTCATGCTGTCACGCATTGTTAAATAGTCATCCACGCAGCCCTCGTAGTAGTAGTGGTGTGCAAGATTCTAGTTTCCATATAAAATAAAGGTAGTACTTTTAAACACATCAAATTCGTTGCAATAAGCACCCAGGTTATATTCATTATTGAAAAGGATAGGATATAGACGATAGGCGGTTGGTTGGTTGGGTTTTGTTGGTGGTGTTGGAAAAAATAAATTGTTTAGTTTCCAATTTCCATTTCATATACTCCATTGAATTCTTTGGAAGCCACCACGCCTTGTTACGTTGACACCTTTTGCCACACTTTCCCTTGTTCAAGATCATTGTAACTCACTGGCTTGTTTTCATTCAATCCTTTTTTACTTCAACTGGATTTTATATACATATTAATATCCGCCCACATTCAAAATGTATTTATTAAAAAGTGGGTAAAATAAATACGGTATTGGGGCAAGATTGAACCAATAAATGAATCTAATAACACATTGACTTACTTTGAGGAGTGACTGCAAAATGAGAGTCATGTAAAGAATGCGAGTGCGGATGGTGAGAGGAGAGGACGCTGTAGGAGGATGTGGGTGTGGCGTAAACTGGCAGCCCCATGCTCATCCCAGTCGAGTTGCCATAACTGCTCCCATTTCCACTCGTTACTTGTTTTCGAAGTCTGGCACGACGATTGCTGAACCATACCTTCAAATCAACACAGCATTTTAAAATCTTGTATTGCAAATATTTCAAATATACAAATAATTCAGTCAGTGTCTCAAATATCCATGAAATTGTAATCATCCATTAAAAAATTAAGCGCTTATAAAATCCGGCCTAGTCAGAGGTGCTTTGGTTCGTTCGTGATTAAGATGAAACTGTAATATCTATGCATCTAAGGAACAAAGAACGGTTTGTATTCACATGTTGAATTAATTGAACCTGTCAATCCTTTGCCAAATTCGGTAGCCAAATGAATTTAAAACAATCTGACCACCGCACACACACACACTAAAAAAATAAATGGTTGCGCCTTTACAACCTGCTGGAATCAATTTTGTATTTTTAATACCAAACAGCCACCGAATTTGAATGCAAGTCTCAGAACAATTGTCTCAACGCAAGAATCATCAACACAAACAATGTACCTTGAAAGCCTTGAGTATTCACAAAAGAACAGTTGATGGATGGTTGTGGAGGAACTTTTAAGAAGGTCTGTCTATTATGCAACTGTTCTAAAAATCATTCACTGACTGGACAAACCAATCTAGGCAGTGCCAATACGTATGGGTATATAAGCGAACAGAAATATTTACGAAAGAATTTCAACAAGTTATTTAAGATCTAAATAAACAATAGAACTGATGCAAAATGAAATTGGCTTGTTCGAGTGACATGTGTAACAATGTAATCGATTTTTAAACTGTTATCATTAAATATTGTAGCTAGCTGATTATTATTGGCTTTTCCTTTCATAAAATTCTTTGTACTTCCGGTTTTAGGAATACTTATTATAGCAATTTGTACTTTTTAATACTTTTTATGTTTTCAAAGTAATTACATACATTTGAGGCGTTGCATACGATTCTGTTCATTGTATCATTTTCGCCTCTTATTTTACTCGGCTCTTCTTCACACCATAAAATATCTGTACCACTACTGACTGCTTCCCAAAATCTTAAACGCTCACATCCATCCTATTGTCAAACTATCTTCACTTCACCGTGTTGTTATGAGCTGTGAGAAAAATTTGGATGTTCATTAAAAGGACAACAATGACTTGCGATTTTCTAAGTATAACGCGCAGGCAAGCAGGCAGATGAGAAGAAGAAGACGATTGAGTTTGGCTCCGCCAGTTAATAATAACAAGAAGAGAAGCGAATTATAAGGCGAAGAAGACCCAAAGTCCTAAAGACCGATTAGTTTGGTTCAGTTGTTGTTGTATGGCTGATGATAATTCAAAATTAACTATAACACTCTCGTCTGTTCGTCCAACCCCAAAAACTTCATTTAAAACTTCCATTCGTCTTTATAGATGGATAGATAGTTTCTCATCTTCTTATTTTGGGTTCATCCACCACTTGTTAAATTATTAGAAGAGCAATCAATTTGCAGTGTTCTTGGGCATATATGTGAACCATCCCATCCTTCATCTTACTAACTCACAAACAATGATGACTCGAGAGATGAGGATCAGCCTAATTTTGTTGGCGAGATAAGCTCAGAAGTGTCAGTTGCCTGCCAGAAAAGCAGTGTGGGTCGGCATTATATTATCATCATCACGTTATGTAATACCCTCTTTGCTACTACGTGATACGCATATTCCGTTTATGATGAAATATTTAAATTGGAAGAAACTAGGAGTTATTGTATGAAAGGAACAATGTCATTAATGCGTATACAAGTGATTGTAAAGGGTGATAATGGTTTATGATAAAAGTAAAAATATCTCAAAATTCTAGATTTTGTAAACTACCCACCTGAATCCGAGCTTCGGTTAATTTTGTTCTTTGAGCGAGTTCTTCTCTGGTGTAAATATCCGGGTATTGCGTTCGTTCAAATGCTTTCTCCAGTTCATCCAGTTGATGGGCAGTGAAAGTTGTTCGACTGCGACGTTGCTTTCTCTTTAATGGAATTCCTGGTTCGGACTCGCAATCTGATCCGTCAGAACTTTTGTCACCTGAAAGTACAATTAGATATAGATTCTAAGCATTACTTTTGATAGAATAACTTTGACGTTCATTTTAAAATAAATATACAACGCACATGAAAGCGCTTAATCGACAAAATTTGAACTCTTCAATGGAGAAATCCAATGCAAATGAAACTACAAAAGATTACAACAACTACAATTAAACAGATGCGGCACAATGAAATCAGAATTTCGGATTGCAACCTCACACAATTAATTAAATTCACAGACAGGCCTCTCACAAAAGCATTCAAATCTACAAAACTCCATGGACAACATTGGATGATACACAGATTTCTAATGTAGCGATCCATCTATCTTCCTCATTAACCTACGCGACGCCCATCACGTAACAAATTTGTGGAATACAAATCACAAATGTATACTGAGACTGACAAAATATTCTAAATTTCACCTGCAATCATACACCGATGTTTTATTTTACTATCTCTTTCCTTTACCAGAACCCCAATGAATCCATGGATGGATTAAACTAAACATATCTCCCAGCCACCCACGCATACAAATATTCATCATTTCTTTGCCTTTAGAAGTAGCACCGCCACCAAGTATAAAAAACAGACCCGTTTTTTTCCATGCCTGCGCCTCAAAAAATGAAGAAGAGTGAAGGAGACAAATGTGTCTAGGACAGGTTCAGTGAGTCGGTATCTTTTCTGACTTATTAGCTGACTCGTTGTGTATTATAAAGAGCAAACTTCTTGAAAGGTATAAATTTGTGAAGGAGCCACACATACTAAACTACTGACAGTAGTGTTCCTTTACACACTCTTATTAATGGGCTAAATATACCGAATGTATGTAGTAAGTAATAATATCTGTAACTGCTACTCCACGAAAATTAAATGAAGTTGAAGTAAAACACTGGATTGAGGAGAATGAATATAACATGTTATGTAATACAACTTTGATGCCGTGTCGTAAGATCACTATTTGAAATCAAAGTAGGTTAGAAAAATGGAATGATGTATCTCTCATCTGACTCAAAAAAAGTTTAAGAAGAAGTAACGCGATATTCTTCCATCTCTTTTGCCGTGTGAAGTATGGAGTATTTTACTGGTCGGTGTCGGTATTATTACATTTATTTAAGAGAAGAGCCGCCTCTTTAGCCCTAATTACGGGATGCGACCCTAGGTTTCATCCCCATATTTGTTCCAACTCCTTCCTCCCTTCTGTAATAATATTTATTTGTGGCTATTTGTCAATTTGTCAGGATACACAGCCTTCATTATATTGTCTCGTACTCTATACTTCCACAAAGTTTTATCAATCTCTGTTTTTCCAAAACTTACTAACAAACTAACAAACAAAATTATTATCTTTTAATTTTCGACATTACATTGCATTACCTAATATTTTTCAAACTTCCGCAATAAGAGCAACAATAAATTTGCAACTTGCGATTGATACAAAAATCTTACGAGTTTTACAAGCACATGCCATTACTCTAATGACAATAATGTCGAGAATTGAGAATGAGTTTAAAAAAACACTTCAAAAACGCCGGCAGCTGTGGTGTTGGGTAGCATATCAGTCTAATAAATTCACTTATTATATAATGAACAAGTTAGTTACTTTACTTTACTTGGTGCTTACTTGCTACATCATGAGTTGGTTTGATTGGTGGTGGTGTAATGTAATAATTTATTATTTTCTTTCATATCAAATAGTTGCATGATCTGCACACATTTTTCAAACAACCCCTTCCGGTTGTTTTTGCCTTGGATTTCACCGCAGCAGAGCTCGATTTTAATTCAAACGTTGATGATGAGAACCTCCCTCATTTCTCTTTCTCCCTTATGCACCATCCCAGAATCCCAGTTATTATACAGACAAAGTTCTCATATTTATATTATAAAATTACTCTTGGTTAAGGAAGCATCATCCTTACTTCTCCGCAGCCTCTATTTAAATACTCTAATACAGCAAAAGGCTTCACTTACCATCTAAGGAAGGTTTTTTGTCCATGTCGTCACCCTCTCGACCCCTAAAATATAGAACTAATTTTAATCATATACAAGTTTGTACAAAACTTTAAAAAAGACTTCGTAAAAATGGCAGTCTTAATAAATTTATTTAAGCTTCTCATTTAGCCCTCACGGATTAAGAAAGACCTACTCTTATATATGTATGATATGCGTTGCATAGTTCCATGTAAATTAATCTATTTCGATAAGTTTGTAGTAAATTCTTACCGGAGTAGGCGAGAGATTGCACTAACTGAAGGAGCAGAGGATCGGTCACATATTCCTTCTTTTATTAATCTATGGGAAACAAATGCATACATTAGTTATTATATATTTTGTAGTAACTTTCTTCCAAATGTGATAATCACATATTCTGTAACACTTAACATTATCATACGTAAGGAAAGCAGAGATAAGGAAGTCCTAGCTGTTGTGAACATTTCTCAGTCTGGCTGAACATGTTACACATTTTTGAGGATTTAAAAGATCTTTTTTTTATAAGTTTATTTTTCTTTGGCAGTATAAGCGTTATGCTTATGCTATTTGTGTCATGAAGTTAAAATCACCAATACAGAGCACCACCACCAGAAAATTTATGTACTCCATTTGTGACAGGGTATTTAATGCACGATAAAGTTTGAAATTTACTCCTTCATTTATCATCATCAGGATTTGAAAAATAATTTTGCCCATCAAGTTAACATTATATATTGCAAGAATTTAATACAAAATGTGAGAAACTTTGAGGATTTGTCATTCTACTGTATTAATCCCCTCATTATTTTTCGCATTTCTTACTATTTTCTGATTGGCAACAAGGGCACCTTAAGGGTCAAAAAGTCATAAATAAAATCTGTCAACTGCGCTTTTCTTGTAACCAAATTACAAGAGATGGTCTTGGCATTGTAAAACTGCTCAGAGGGGATCCTCCGTTTTGGTGCTTGCTATGTTTTTCTAGTTTACGATCTTTGACTTACTACAACTGCATTCATGTGTACAATGGGCCCCACTAATTAAAGGATTTCATGCTGCTGCTGATCTGTTGACAAAACCTACTAATTCTCTGAACGGAAGATTTACAACCTAGCTTATTTGACCCTGTGTCAAACATGAGAGAATGTACACATTTCTTTTGAATGCATTAGCAGTTACTTACATAGTTAGTTAAGTTAGAAAACAGTTAAATATTGATAATTCCTGAAAATCAATCCTATTCTAGTGTGAGTATTTGTATATGCAATTTATGATAAACTCACCTGTCCCTTATTTCCCATGAGAAGACACCCGGATTTTCTTTGCGATAGTCTTCAATCCTCTTCTCCACATCGGGGGTGGCGATTCTTGGCTTGCTGCCTCCAATAACACCGGGACGAATAGAACCAGTTTCCTGATATCTGTTTAGGATTTTTGAGACGCAGCCATGAGAAACTCGAAGTTGTCTGGAAATTACGCACGGTCTCACACCGGCCGCTGCCATCTCTACGATCTTCAAGCGAATATGATTTGGGAGGGGACGACCGTTGATGAACACTCCCCCCAACTGGTTTACGCGCCCTTGTCCTGTTTCTCGGGAACAAAACAAGGAACAATTATAGCTACATTTAATACTTATCATTTTAAATTTAAAAGAGGAGCAGCCAAGAAGATGTGGTGATTGTTACTAATTTCTCCTATACTTGAATATTTTTTTGCATTTTGGTTTTTATTAAACAATCCCTTCTAGAGCTACGACCCATAGAGATATAATAAAAATTTAAATAAATAAATAATAATAATAATAATTATACTTGAATATGGAGATGGTTAAAGAAAATTAAAAAATGTTAACATTGTGTCATTATGTCAGGCAACATGTCATAAACAAGAGCCCATTAAATTGAGTCCAGTTGAGCCGTGTAATGATGTCCCCTGTCATCGCTTTTGTTCGCATGATAATGACATAGATTTTCAAGATTTACAACGGTAATGACTCGCCCAAGCTAACGCGTATGGATGACATCAATCAGTCCTGATTTATGGTTCAATATATCCGTTTGTCTCATGAAGCTGGATGATGATACTGCCCAAATGTCCAACCTCCCTTTGAAGGGACACTTGTTAAAAACTTGAGCTACTACAAATATACATCGTCCAGTCCAGTCAAATAGTATGCGTTTGTGCGTTTGTGTGACATCTGAACTTGTAACTTTGTTAATATCGCATTACAAACGGGGTTTGGTGGGTTCCCATCGTAAGAAGCTGTCAACCCTTATTCACAAGAATTATTTACAACCATGGAGTCAAACACTTTCCAATTTTACGGCTGTAACAAGTTTTACAACATGTCGTTCTGTATTACAACACTGGTTATCAATTCTCATTCAGGGTCTGTGTCTGACTGACTCCTTGAAAATCTGTCAAATTGTTATGTATTCATTTATCGTTCAAGTTCAACTCCTGATTTTACAAACTCTGAACTCCTCCACCAATAATACATACCAAAAGGATTTAACAAGGCGACAAGTGATAAACCTAAGCTGTACAGATTTTGTCAATTTCTTCGATTGAGACAGAATGGCTCGAGTGGGTTTAATGATTTTATTATCTTTCTTTAACCCTGCTCATGCTTAACATGCTTCCTTGTATTTTAACTACGTGGAATGTGAGAAAAATGTATATGTACAAACAAATCATGCAACAAACATTTTGTACCAAATTGTAATATTTGTTTTATTTTATATGACAAATGGATTCAAAATGCTATAAATATTTGAGAAATTTCATAAATTTCACATACCTTGGAACGGATATCCAGCAAAACAAGGTCGCATCATTGCGATATTAGTCACAGTCATGTCTGGAGTCTCCAGCATGAGGTGTCAATAATAATTAATAGAATTTCAACGATGTCAATTCTAAAGTCTCACACTGGACTGGACTGGACTTCAATATTCTGGAATATTAATTACTACCAGCTTTACTTTTACAACTTTTGTATCATGTTACGATTAATCACTTCACGTTTGATTTGAAAAATCAACAAAAAACCATGTTATTTTCACATGAAATTAAAATAACTCCTCCAGTCTCACTTTCCTCAGTTCATTATATTGGCAGAAGAAATATACAAATAACGTGAATTAAAGTTAAAGTCACTTTGTTGTACTTGTTTATATGTAGCAATTGTTGTAATTGATTACTGTTAAATAACAGAGAACGCTATATAATTTGTTTGCTATGCTATATGTTGCGGTGTTGTGAATCGTTTGGCATCTAGACCACCAATAATGAATGAGCCAAGTTGACTGCTCACTTAAACAGGATCACTTTTGAAGAGAGAGAAGAGATGAGAGAGAGGGGCAAAATACAGGCAGGGTTGGTTTTTGGTTGTTGTATTTGGGGTGGGTGAAATTATTTGTTCTTTTTAAGTAAGCTACTCAATGCACAGACTAAAACGAAATTATTTACTGGTGATGATGGTGTTGTTATTGTTGGGATATAGAAGATCGAAACTCTTTTTCTCATCAGTTACAATAAATAGTTAGGTTCATTTTGTATATGACGAGGAATTGGGATGATTGGACTGACTACGGTTTCTCAACAATAAGGGATCACTTAGACTGCTTAAAATCTTTTAAAGAGTTGCGTATTTTACAAGTTACAATTACGAATGATACGCTGCTTGCTACTGGAGGTAAAGTGATTCATCCTACTGAAAATTGAATTGAGTTAACAAGAGACATTTTGGGAAATATCAGCAAAATGTAAAATTTGGAAATTCTTAAAAATTGCACACTTCTCAAAACTTGTAGCGCCAGAGCTTTTTAATAAAAACCTTAATTTTACTGTATGGAAGACGGGCAGGAAAATGCAGGTGATGATGATGATGAGAATGATACGGAGGAAGAGTGGATGAGATAGTTGGCCAGAAGAGTTAATAAGCAGTTTGGTTGTGAGATAACCTGCCCCTGAAACATTTGTGTCGTTTTCAATTGGGGGCTCATAAGGTGGTGAGGCGGAGTGTGTCTGCCCATTCGCCCAAATTCTAAACACTCTCACTCACTAAAACTCATCTCTTTATACTTGGCTGCATATTATCATTATTATGGCGTTATGGACATCATTATTCCCTACAACTCGACCTTATTAGCTAATAATACACAATGGATTAGTTAAAAAAATTAAATGAACCTTTAACCAAATTTTAATTTTTCATTTAATATTGAATGAGATTGTTTTCGTTGATATTGTAAAAAGCTGGCTTGACCCACACCACAGTCACAAAAAAGTAACAAAGTCAAGCTAAACAGACATTGAAAAATGACTATAAAACAGATTCACTAACAATTCGCATTGTCACCGTATCCCAAAAACCAATGAATGTACATATCTGTCTACATCGATACAAGTTTTGTATTTGTTGTACAAATAAAACAACTCACTCTTTCCATGGTAAATCAAATTTGCTGAGGGTGACATAAAAATACCTCAATGTGAATGTTAAAATTTAAAAAATATTTGAGAAATGTTGACTAAAATTCATCAAAAATCGTGTTGAGCTTCTTGATTCTGCGGATAAGTTGACTTTTTCTGTTCTCACGGTGCGATACGATGCTTGACGTTCTCCATTAAATACTATATGTACATTCCTTGCATGCCTTTGGCTAAATTTTTATTTTTGGAAGTTATAAAACGCTCAAATCCCAACCGAGACTATATACTCGAGAGTTGAATGAGTAGTAAAGCAACACCAAATTGCAAGTTAAAACGCATGCACCACCAAGCAAGCAGTAATTTTATTTTTTAACATTTTCTTGGCTTGGAATCGACAGAGCGTAAAGTGTGCTTTAAAACCATATCGTTTTTTTTGTCTAAACTCCACCAAGTTACTCAAGAAGACAAGGTATTTATATATTTCGTGACTGCAGTATGTATTTTAATTATCCATTTACTTACTTATTATGAGGCTGGAGTAGAATTTTGCGAAGCAATCTTCCGCATCATTTTTGATTATCTTGTTATCCAACCTCAAATTTGAGCTGTCGTGAAGATATTTTGAAAATGGTATTGCATATTATTATTCCAAAGTAAGTACTACAAGCAGTAATAATGAACGTCCCCAGAAGCTAAGAAATGGCCACAATTTTCTTCCTAGCATTGGTTTCTTATTGCTACCATATACACTCACTGAAATAATGCTACGTTGAATTGTGATGTGAATGTGACTTGAATTGAGTTAAGTGTGAATCAGTCGACAAATTCTTTGCTTTACCTTCACTTACTTGAGACTTGTTCTTTTTTATACGTGAAAAAGTGTCGTTTTCCTTTGTTCCTTGGTTCTTGTTGTGTGTAGTTGTCGTCAAGCGTGGAGACTTTTGGTAAATGAGAATCCCTACCTGAAGCGCACTCTGGGATGCGAATTATCTGACAAGAGCAATTTGCATGCTCCTTGACTCCTTATACATACACGTTCCTTGTAGTCGTTTTCTTAACAATCACATAGTATTACAACAAATTATGTCACTTTTTTGTGACACTATTCTTGTATCTAGTTGATCTATTATTATATTGGATATTACTTATTTTGTAAATAAAAAAGCCATTCATTTACACTCCTACGCACACAATAAGTTGTAACAACTAAGCATAATTATCGTACACCTTCATTCAGTCATGAGATTATTATGTATTCTTCTGGAAATTGTATTGTAGGAATGACAAAATATTTATCACCACTTGAGCTACGCGACGACAAGGCAGTTATGATGCGATAATAATATCTTCTTACAAATTGCGGCCTCCACTCAATCACAAAAGTATCATTATCCCAATCATTAGTTATTAGCTCAATATTTTGAGTGCGTATTGTGTAGTTGGCAAAGCTGAGAGTTTGATAAAGTGTTAAAACCAAGGTGAAGGTGGGAACCCCTCCGGACCGAAAGTACCGACACTGCGGGACTCAAGAACTGATGATGCAGAGGAAAAGTGGAAAATCTCGGCTTTTTTTTCTGGAATGAATATAAAGCATCATTTTTCCTTTTAAGACTCTTCATTATTTCACATTTTGAAGCAACCAATAGTAAAATCCAAGATGATTCGTAATACGAATATATACTGCTGGTAAACAGGGACTAACAATAAGATTTTATTTTATTTAAGATGTTACATATACAGATACTATATACATACAGGTAGCAGTAGCAACAGCAGTGTTACGTTTTCATGCACATTTTCTTGTCTCAACAAGCGGTTCTTCTTTTATTTCACAATTTACAAGAAATGAGAAGAAGACTTTCGGTGGAAGATTAATCATTCCATCCAAAAAGAAAGGGTCTTCTGTTCAGAACCGCATCACTACTGCAAGCAAACAGTGAATCCAATATGTCAAGGTTGCTTCATTCATCAAACGATCTCATCCTCACGTCCAGTGTCCAACTGTGGAATAATTACTAAATGTAATAATTAACAATCAATATTTAATCCTATATATATAAACATTTTTAAGCAATTTTAATGATGATTCTCAAAAATCATAAACTGTGAGTTTAATTCATATTATAACAATTTTAATTATTGGGGAGAATGAAACAGTAGTTTAATAAGAGTGGGTAAGACAATGGCACTGGGCCAGTAGTATACACAACAGTCTTCTCATTCTCACCTATTTCTTTAAAACATTATATGTATTGCATGCAATGCAAGTACTTACTGATGGTGCACTACTGCTCCCAAGAAGACAATGACAATGCAAAGCTAAGAACTGATGAAATCATGCAACAACGAAAAGAGTCTCACAACCAATTTCCTTTCTTTCTTGTTTAAATGAAATTATTTACACAGAAACAAATGTTTGGTCGAGTTCAGTTTTCGATGAAAAGTTTTGTTCACGTAAGAAAACTCCTCAACCTTAAGCAATTCTATGCATTACAAACACAACTTAATTTGTTTTTTTTTATTATTGCCATAAATCGCAAGCATTTTTTTGAATTATTATTTCAATTGCATGGTAAATAATTAAAGAAAACTAATCGAAATGTATCACATACATGATTCCTCTCCTGGAGAAGAATTGGGTAAACTGATACTACATAAAGCAATGAAGGATGGAGGATATTATAGAGGCTCAATTGTTTGGTGAGACTTTGTTGAGGGAGAAGGTGTTAGATTGATGTGTACAGATTGTAGAGGAGAGGAAGAAGACAAATGGATCACATTGTGTGGTTTCCAGACTTCCAACCTTTCGGTCCTTTTGAGGCAAATCTTACCAATTTTTCCTCTTCATTTTTTAACTTTCCACCTCCAAATTAAGTTTCCGACGCCCCTCTGGGTCTTACTCCTACCCTCTGAGAACTGAGACAAAAAAAAAAGAGATACAAAACAATAACTCCTTTTGTTGACGGTACCCTATTAGAAAGTGGATCTGGAGCAACTCATGTGTTATTGTTGCTCTTCTTCTTCCGTTCCAAGAGAAGAGTTCGATATGAGAAACAACTAACTTGTTTGGATATGATGCGATGTAATGCAATGTTTGCTGCTGATGAGGCTGTTGATGATGATGATGATGATGACTGATCTCATTCCATTATTATTTTGCCAGAATGACTTGACACTCCTCTCACCCATAAAACTCATTTACCCCGTTATTACACTCCGCTAAAGGTATCATCCTTCCTTCCTACCTTCATTACTACACGAAAACTAACCGATCAATAAGACAACATATTACATAATTTAATATTATCTAATATTTAGGGGGATTATCAAGTAAGGAATTGTGAATTTTATTCCTCAGTCGGAAAAACCCGGTTTGTTTTTTTGAGAAATTTTGGCTTTTAATTTCGAAGTAAAAGAGACAACAGAGACAGCACTTTAGCCAGCTCGGGGTGGCCCAATGTTATATGTATGTTGGTGGAGCTAGTGATGAGGAAATAAAACAATGGGATGTCGCACGATCTAATGCACGATCTAATTTCCTGGCTCCTGGAGGCCGTGCTTTGACAATTCGACCCATGCTCGTTTTTGTAATTGAAGAAAACTTAAAAATCGTGTTATTTGGTCCAGCAGCTTTATAATTTAGCTTCGTCTGTATCAAATAACATTCTCTTTTCACACAGACAGAGATCAGACAAATTATGTAAAATTGCCATTTGAAGTGTATTTCTGACTTATAAATGCTAACCTTGGTGTCACACTACTAAGGAGACACCACAATTTAATAACGATAACAATTTCTTACATTAACATTGTCCCATGAATTAAGCTACTACTGCGGTTGACTAAGGTGAAACAAATTACTGTACGCAGCGGACAATGGAGTAATGGATTTCTTTCACCTATCGTGCTGCTGCTGCTGTTTTCAACAAAACCACCATCTAATAACAGATGTGTGCTAAGCGTGTGACATTCAACCAAACAAAACTTAACAAATTTCACAAAGATCATCATTCAATTCTCCATTTTACAACACCAAGTCCATTATTCCCTTCTAAAAAATAATACAAAATCCGCCAGCCCAGTTTATACATATGTAATACATAATAATAATCCAAGAACATGTATTATAAATAAATGTAAAAAAAGAGAGGGAGCAAAGGAAGGAGAAAGGGAGAGAGAGAGAGCGCGTTGAAATGAGACAATTTCCGGCCAATTAAAATTGTGAGCCAACCTAACACATGAATGCCATGAGTGGGCAGCAACAGAGGAGGGATTGAAAACCAGAAAGGTGGCAGTTGTCCATTGTTGATTGTTTTTATATCGAAATGAGAGAGAGACCATTTCCAGTGAGGGTTGTTGTTTGTGGTGGGATGGAGGTGTTGAATGAAAGTAACTTTCTGAATTGTCAAATATCTCTGTATAGCGAATGGTGCATGAGCTTCTGTTTTTTCTCATTTCGTTTTATTCGTTCAAAACTTTTAAATTGGTGACTGACAGCTTTGAACAAAAAAAAACATTCTGGAGATAGGATTGGACCAATTTTTTGGGAGTTGGATTTGAATTAAACAATGATCAACACTCGCAGCAGTAACACATACGTACATGCATTTATGTACGTATATATAGAGGAGCCATATAAAAGGAGAACAGAATGGAGGATCATCATCGTTCGTAATCTAATTGGACCCCGTGTGGAGATGCTTCATTCATTCACAAACTAAAATTGGTCCAATTCCATTCCATTATATTTTAAGTGTTATATTCACTCTTACCATTCCTACTTTTGAAAAGAGTAGCTCAAAACATCAAAACTTTTCATTTTTGAATCCATTTTTCATTTTTCTATGAGTATTACGAAAAATTATGTTAATTAAAATTATTCATTACAAATGCAACTTTTACACATGTACATAGGTATTATTGTGTAATTGAAATTGGAGAAAACTGAGTTAAAAAGTTTATAAATTATTGAAAATTATGTTCAATAATACAGCAAGGAAAAGTTTCTCATCTTAATGAAAAGTACCACACTTGAGAAAATCATGAATGAGTGTGAATGAATCATCTTTCCTTGCCCAAGGCAACAATGTACATCTTTTGTCTTATCCACCTCTTTGTATAGTTTATTTATAAGGAGAAGAAAAAAACAACAATTAGATTGCAAGTTGATGCTGGTTGGTTGTATTTGACTTGTTTGGACTCAATCTGGGATGAATGAATGAAAGGAGATTCAGTCAGGTGACTGGAATTGGATTTACTCACCACCGTCGACATTTAAAACTTGTTTTGCAAAACTCATCAATCATTAGAAATTGTTTAGAATTAAGAAAGTAAAGAAAATTGAGATATTTGAATATGTATGTTCCGACAACAATTATTGACGTATCACAACACATTGAAGCGCTTCACTGGAAATATTTAGTATTCTGAATTTCTCCAACAAAGATGACAGACAACGTCTCAAAATCTTATAATCTCGCATAAAATATTGCAAATTGCTCTCACTGTGTTGCTTCTTTAAAAATCCACTTAAGAAAAATAATATAATAAGAATGTTGCATTAATCATGTTGTTGATATGTATAAAGAAAACCAGTGCAAGGTCATCGTCAACCAAGTAATCCAATTAGTCCAATTTCATTCATTTCTGGTTAGGTTTGAAACTCTTAGAATAGTAGAATTATGTATTTCACATCAAAATTCCAGTTGCATAACATCCATCCATTCTTTCATTCAACATTCCCAGGATTCAGATGTAGAGAAAGAGGCGTGTAAATTGTTCTCTGGGTGCTTTTATTCGCGTGATTGTGTTGACTCCTTAGTTGGTCTTGCTTTCACACTTGTTGCATCCATTCCTCGCCTACGAAAACTCATTTGTGTGTCACTCATTAACAAAGTGCGAGGGCATGAAGGAGTGAAGATGACTTTCAAAATGTCATCACTTATAAAGTGGCCAAATCATTGTCATTGCTGTTGGACTACTGATTGTGTTTATAGCTACAACGGTGGATGGATGGATGGATGGATTCCTTCTTAAAATAAATGTAACAATTCTCTACAATGCACACACCTGAGTATGAAGAATGAAATTCCTCCCGTCTTCCCAGTCATTGCAATGAATTCCAGGAGTCGGAGGGTGCAGGAAAAGGTGCATGTATAAATAAATACACACATAATCAACTTGTTACTTTTGTTATGAAATTCTTGAACAAATTTCCAATTTATATTTGATTGTTGAGTGTCCAGAAAGATTAGATATTAATTATAATAAATCAATATTATTAATTGTTCTTAATTATTATATATTACAAGTTCAGAGAACACGCCAACTTCACGGCACACAATAAATACAAAAAAAATGCAGAAAACTCACGAGACACAACTGGAAAAAGCAAAAACAGCAAATTTGAACCGGAAGGTGTGTGTGGTGTCATTCAAAAAAGCAACATGGCAAATTATGTATTTACACACATTGAAAAAGATGTAAATTTGAAATTTTCCATGAATATATTTGATGACAGTGGACTCCAAGAGTGTGAATAAAAAGTACAACAACTTTGGTTCCTCGGCAATTTAACTCGTGAAATCTCCATTTTAATCAGTGTTCTATATCAAATCCAATTTGTACGAGATGACACGACACAAATGACACCTCTGTTACCTGACTGAATGAAATGTAAAGGATTTCAAACTTTTGCGTAGCCCTGTATATTGTTATAATTCTAGCTTTTAGAGATTGCTATTTTTTATTTTATACTTCAACTTGTAAATTTACCATTTATGACCTTACTGCCCCGATAAACTTTGAATGATTTGTATATTTGTAATTATATGTGTAAGCTGTTATAATTCTTTCTTTAATTGCAATGTCCAACAGAAAATATACGTTCTTCTATTGTCAAATACAGCACAGTTGATGATTCAAGAAAAGTTGAGACAAAGAAACAAATTGATGTTTACAGCAACTGAATTATAAAACAGGAGCTGTCGGCGTTGAGAAAATTAAAAAAATAATGATAATTTTGGAACCACCTCCAAACAACACTCAGAAGAACCGAAGATAATACGATTTGGTGCGTACAACGTTATTATTAGTTAGGCAGGCAGGCAGGCACATCACTTCTTGACTGATGGGTGGGTCTGCGTGTTGGTTCAATTTATTTCATTTCATTTTTCAGACGAGTAGCATTTGTGACAGCAGAGAGCATAATATAAAATAAAATAAAATAAACAAGTCATGAAAGCAAATGAGGCAGTCCCCGCAATCCCTGAACGAAGAGAAGATGAGCATGAGATAATTAGCGTCCAAGATTATTGTCTTTATTTGACTGCGTGAAAGGCTACCGTTCACTAATTAATTATCCTTCTGTCCGTCATCTCATCCACGGAATGAAATTCTTTGTTTACGATGATGATGAGTTTGTCTGATGAGCATGGCGAGCATCCCGACCTCCATGAATGCATGCAGTTGACGTTACCAACCGCAACAAGTCTTTAGCAATTTAACTCATCAACGACTTTCACTCGTCTACCTTACGTCCATTTAACTTCAACTTTTGTCAATTTCATGATTTAGGGTAGTAATTTTCACGAATGTTACATATATAATCAAGCTTAAATTACAACGGGATCTGAATGAAAAAACGAAAAATGACCTGACTTGCACATAAATTTCCTATGGCATGCGGATTATGGAAATTGTAGAAAATCCTGTCAGCCCTGTACTAAGTCCTGAGCAAAAGGAGCCTCTGTTGTCTTGCAATTTAATGAGGAAATCTACCAACTCTCTACTCACTGACTTGACTTAATGCAACAAGCATGAAGTTATGAAATTCAAGCAGAGATTAAAAGTCTGTAAAAGATTCATTTCACTTCTAAAAAGGAAACACTTAATTGATGCCGACTTTACAAGACGGAAGCAAGAAAGGACGGGATAAAAGATAACATTTTCTAAAACACGTGTGCATTTTGATTTAATTCTGTTGTATGTGCTCCCTGGAATGAAATTTGAGATGGGAACAAGGGAACTTCCAGCGTCATGCAGTCTGCCCAAGTTTTAAAATTTGAAGTTGTACCACCACAAAGATGAATGTAGTAAATATGTGAAATCACAAACGTTGGTAAAATACAAGCCAATATGTTACACATATAAATAGCGCTTCTAGGAGAAATCTTGAAGAAATATTGAATTTCAAATTTCAATCAAGAGTAAAATGTCCTTCTTTTTAAGGTTATGCTGCCGATTTTGGAGATTTCAAGTTCATCATAATCTTCTTTAATCTATGTGAACTCACGTACTTACTATGTAACATTAAAATATTGGAGCAAGCAAAGAACAAACCATTCCTACCCTACAATTTCTTTAGCGTTGCGTTAGTTCAATAATAATGATTAAACCTTGTACACAGATAAAACCCAGCTTAGCTCTTCAATTTCTGGATTGCCTTATGCACAATCTAGATAATTTATTATTCTAATCTAATGGAATACACTACTTCATATTTCACGTAAAATGTGTGCAATTGATAAAAAGTTAAGTAATGAGATGATTTTACTTTAATAATAATAATGAAAACATGTTACACAAACCTATTACACTTGCACTACATAACGTTGTTTTGTTCCTAATGATATTTGATATAACTGCATTTTCATAACAAAATAGGAAACTACCATCATATTCTGTAGTCCATGTGATGCCTGCGGTAAGAATCCACAAGTTCGTCTATTTGAATTTGGAGTCAGTCTCATCAGACATGAGAGAGCGACAAAAGTAATTTACATGGCGTTCCGCTGTAATTATCCATAATCAGAGAAATAACTACTCCTACATACACTACTATCTGTATACACACCGCTCTCTGCCGTCATCATCATCATCACATCACCCTTGCATATTATATTGTTACCCATGTTGATCGTGGTTGTGTGAATTGTTACGTTTTCGGTGGAAAAAATCCTATCAGTTTTTTCACAATTTTATTATCATGCTCAAAACATTCGACATTCGATCCGCATGATCTGACTTGTTTAATTGCATCCCTCAATTACCCACCAAATGCAGTACGCACTTTATTTCTCCCATAATAATAATAACACCACTACCCACACTGTGCAACCAACAATTGTTCTCTCTCAACTCTTTCTCCTGGCCACTTGATTATTCGTCTTGATTTGAATAGTCAATTTTGAAGATAAAATGAGGCGTGAATTTTTAACCATCTTCTATCAAAAGTTTCCTATCTATTATTATTTGCTTTCTTCTATTACATATGGAAGAGAGAGAGAGAGAGAGATAGATGCTTGATTTCTTTTAATCTCATTTGATGAGAAAAAATTAACCGATTTTGAATCTTGTTTTAATTTTTTATTAAAGTAGTGAGATAATTATAACATTTCGGCTGATTGTTTTATACTGTACAATATTACGCCATTTGTCTGTATCTAATACCCACTTCTAATACCCCCTTTTAATACTATAAGTTGCAGGAGTACAGATGGGTCTTTATTTTTAAATTATAGCACACTAACTACGTCTATAAATAAAAAACATAGAATAATATTAGCTTTGTATCTGTATTGTTCTGCCCATAAACATTGCATGAATTGAATATCATGATTTTCGCATCTCTCAATCAATGCAGTATCGTCCACAGAATATCTCGATCACTCTGCGATCACTGCGATGTGACCACATTCCCTCGCATTATTATGATGGCATTGAGAAATAAGGAACAAAGTGCGAGTAAAAGTAAGTGGGGCCTTCCCAACAACCCAATGAAGCGAATTTTGGTATATCAGAGAGCAGCGCCGTCAAGCGAAGAGTATCCATCATGCTAACATCCATTTCATCCGGATCTCCGTCTTCTTAACAACCGTGTCGACTGCGTGACTTTGCCCTACCACGCCATCCTCCTTTTTATATTCTTACATGGCTTCTGCTTCACATCAACAAAATGCACATCGTGTCATAAAGTAATGTAGGCAAATTGATGGCATCGGACTATAAATGCATAATAATAATGTTCATTTTGGAGGAAAGTATTTTAAGAAATCCTAAATTATTGCACATGCTTCACTTGGTTAGGTTAGAGGATCACGTTTGTTTAAAGTTAGCTGAGTTGTGAACAGAGATTTTCGAATTTAACAAAAAAGTATTTTGTCTGTATTCTTTTACGTTGCATTGCCAACAGGCAAATGAATATTTCATCTAGGGAATGAATGGGCGGAAGAGGAAGACTGGCCAAACGGGAAATTTGATACATTTCCTAAAAGCATTGTTTTATCCATGTATGTATTGTGAAGTGAAGCAGTTGCCACACTTTGTGCAATCGCCCAAAATTCACCTCTATCCATATCTACCTACATACATACATAGGTATATCTTTTCATATTATGCTCTTCTTATTTAACTTTGTAGCAGCCAACCATTAAATAAATGACGCGATGTGTTTCAAGCCAGCATAACACCGACACTTTTTGAGACAAGAAGGAGAGATTTATGAGACATGGGAGAAGGCACTTGACTTGCCTACCTGTGGTTTGTTTGCTCGCTGTTTGCTGCAGTGGAGATTATTATTATGAAGGACTAATCTAATAAACTGTTTCTCTCGACTTTCTCAATAAATTTCACAAAATGTTAAACAATAATGAATAAATCCTCTTTACAAGCCATAAACTTCTCAAACGAGACAATTAAGTCATTTTTGATTCAATTTCACCATTTACTTGTATCACGCACGGAGAACAAAATCAAAAGAACTTTTGTTTGAGGTGATTTATGAGCTTCAATAATAATGATAACACAATGCATCCTCTGCACCAGTAAGCAGTATAGACAAGATATATGTACCTATATGCTTATAACAATATTTACTCTTTGGTGTTTACCTATAATAATTAAATGATATACCTACAATGTAACAAAATGGAGGATGAAGGATCAATATAACAAAGTGCAGTGCGTCATCATAAACTTTTCATAATCAAAATTTATCTGAATTAAAACAAAAACGACATTTGAGCAAATATGTCATAGATATCAGAACTTGGGGTCAAATCCGTACTAAAAAAAACTATTATATGCAATGTCAGCTAGTACAGTGCATGAAGTGATGGTTAATCTAAAAGGGTAATAAGAATGAAGGGGTGAAGACATCACAGAGTTGCCAGAAAATTGGAATTGTAACGGAGAGTGAAGTGAATCCGTCTCGATTGTTAAGGCTAAAAAACACGCATTAAATCTGGTGTATGTATCATAATAACCATAATATTTATTATTTTAATCCCACAGCCAAAACAACCGAGCACTCAGGTTGCACAGCTAGCTTTTTATCTTTATTGATTCGCGATAACTACATATCTGTAATATCGAAGTGAGATACAGACAGAATGCGGATAGGAGAGTAATTTGGACCATTTCCTAAGGACCATTTCCTCCACCAATGCCGGATTTAAAGAGACATATAGTGTTTTAGTTGTCGGTGGTGTGTGGTAATTAGGGTTGGGCTATACAAGAAATTAGTTGATAGGCGAAGAGAATGGGCATGCAGAAATGGTCTAATGCGCACCTTTCGCATCATCCTCCGCGCTCGTTGGCACAAATTACTCTTAGCAATTGTTGTACTTTGAACAAGTTTTAATAAAACACATTCAAATAGTGGCACCTGCAACCATTCCATCCAAGACAATACAAAGGTTGTATACACAGTAAAAATGGCACCGTCTTCTCTTTGTTCAACTTGGCTTAGAAATAAACTCATGTTCCCATTCTTCGCAATGAAGGTTTCTAATATTAGGATAAAACGGAACTTGGACTCTACAAACTAATAATATAATGAGATTAATTATTTTATGTACGCAAATATTTAAGTGGCTGCAAAAATGTAAAAAAAATAATGGAAGCAATACCAATTTGAAGATAATGCATAGCACATCCCTTGTTATAAATTGTCTATAAATTGATAGGAACTAGTTATTGTATCAAACACTGATTATTTTGTGTACTCGATAATATTGCGACAACAATTTCCATTTTGATGCCCCATTAAACGACACCGGCTACTGTAAATTAAGCCAAGTTATTCATACAAATGTGCTGTCATCTCGGATGCCTCAAGCAAAAACATTACAATTTATAGAAATGAAATCCGAAGTAGAATACCAATTTTGTTTTTATATATCCCATACAATACCCAACCTCCACAGAAACTTCTTCGATGATGCAAGAAATAACATCCACAACACAACAGCCAACAGCAATTGAAAATGAAACATTCAGTAAACACCAGAACATACGTACGAAACACGAGAGTTTGAAATTTTCCTTAGAGCATCGAGGGCGGCAGATTGTCCTTCAAGATTAATGTCCACTGCATGCTTTGATATTTATTGCAATTACAAGAAATTGACTTCCCCATCTCAATCCACCCCTTCTCATTTCCTTCGTTGTTTTTAAAAAGAAATATCTCTTGTGTTTAATGTTTAAATACTTAAAGACGTGCATGTTCTTTTTTTCGTGTAAAGGTTCCGATGAGAAATTTAGAAGAAATGCAAACAGTGCATGTTGGATCTTTTCGACATTTTTCTTAGAACTTTGCAAATATGCTTTGAGTGTATAAGTGATCCGCCCTGCTAAATAACATTTTTTTACCAGAAATAAAAGATTGATTAATTGTCTTTAAAATGGACATCGTACTCGTATGTCAAGTTCTTTCTCACTTATGAAGGTATTTAACTAATTCGCATTTCTCGGAACTTTACCGATAGATAAGACTAGAATGGAAGAGAGAGATTTATCCAAAGTAAGGAACACATATATCACGTTTGTTGTTACCCTATTTCCATTCTATCTATTTTCTTTTTTACAAGGTCGTGATAACCACATCGGAAAAATTGCACCAAAATCTATTGTTTAGGTGTGTGGGACTTCTTGGAACTGGAGAAGAATTAATTTTAGATGTTTCACACGTAGGTAGTTTGTTCTTTAAAACGAGTTAACGGGCTGACACATTGTTTTTAGAGGAATGAAGCTGATGGATAATTATTAGCAGTACTGTGTGTGTAATACAATTTATAACAAATATAATTGCAGTTATAGTTAGTCACAATTTCGATTCAATTTGACATTCAATGCAGTGATGAGTGTCATAAAATGAATAGTTGTCAAAATGAACAAAAAATATTATTACTTTGCATATAATTTTACAAATAAATCTGAAATAAAGTCTTGCAGTTTACTACATGAAAATTAATAGCGAGACCCTTGAATTACTGTCATTGTTGCGTACTGAGTTTTATTAAATGATCAATTTCACCAATAAATATTCCCACATCAATCCAAGTTTGCATTTAATTTTCCAATCTGCAATCATGAAAAAAAACACGGCCACGGCTGAAAAACAAACGTATACTATCCTAGTGTAAGTTTTTTCATGTGTTCTCATGAGATAAAATACCATGCAAGACTCAAACATACGATCTGATCTAGCAAATAGCATAATAAAGTTTAAAAATAGTTGAGTGGGCTAGATGGAAATGGAAAGATGGGCAGGATCCCATTTGTCACACCTTACGTAACCACAAAATGTGAACAATTGTTTTTCTTCCTCTCGGGCTTCCATATTTTTTATGTATGTATATACGGGAAAATTGAGGAGGAGGAGGGTGTATGTTATTCAATGAGAGAAATATAAAACACAACAACCATTATTATACACTAGCTGTTCATTTATAAATGGGTAAGTCGGTAGCAACCAAATCCATCCAGCATTGTTTTTTAACATATTCCATTACAACCTAATAATTTCCTATCAGTGTTAACAATATGACGTTCAAATCGATCTTTTTTTGAGGTTTGAAAATTTAGATCTTTTGTGCTGTGACGGAAAATGATGATGCATGGAAGCTTATGATAAACTTTTGATCACTTTTGTTCAGCTTTTGTGAATAGCTATAGTAGAACGAGTAGTTTCTATACATAGGTACATCTTGACTTGACACCTGCATCAAATGAGTACAAATTTTTTAAGCCTTGTGAAATGTGATGAAAATGAAGATGATGGTGGGTGGATGTGGATGATGTTCTGTCGGCTTGTATAAAGTTTATTGAATCAGAAACTCTCACGCCGACCACACCGGAACAGAATTTCAAGGTATAGACACTGATTCCATCCGTGTTGTACAATATTGAGCTGAGACAAAAGCAGTAAAAAAAGACTTGTTGATTTGATGCTGTATGGTTGAATTGTCAAGATTTAACGTGATATATTGATTGACATGTGACAATGGCTTATACAGCAATCAATAAATGAATGGTTCACGAATTTACCAAAAGAAATAAGTGCACAGAATAATTTGTCTCTTTATTTAAATATCTTCAAACTTTTCATACATACATACCCTGTTCATACCAACAAATTAAGATATTCTAATATTTACACAATTATAATTAATACGCAATTAAAGCTTATAAATTGTTTATACTAATGATATGAATGGATAGGCACTTGGGGTTGCTGAGAGTTTCATTTCATGAGCACATTTACTATATATAATGTAACTAATGTGTTTGTAAAATCAAGAAATGAATCAAGAATATTTCGAACAAATTTGGAAGTACAGTAATTACTACCTATGTTAAATAATATTCAAATTTCTGGAATGTCAATTTGTTCGTCGATCTACGATTAACCGAAATGTGAAGTAAAAGATTTTGTGGATTTTATAAAAGCTACGAAAACTAAAATTCGCGTAATACACATACCAGCACATACTAATCTTATCCATATGCAAGATCAATCAATCAAACAAAGACAATAAGATACGCATCAAAATCGGTTTCCCAAGCACACAATTTTTAAAAATTATACAAAAGACTTCATCCTATGGCTATATGAGGGAACACGTATACTAATATTTTAAAAAATCAAGGAAGACCGTAAATTTTGCTAAAAATTAAATTTGTCAAATCCAACTCTGGTTTAAATTAAAAATGTAAATTCCTACCCTTATAAATCGTTCTTGGCATTCCGCCAAGCATCATATACAACATAATGTAAACCACGGATACTACTCGTAGATGTTTTCTAACTTGCCTGCCTAGTACCATCCGTAGTATTGATGTCTCGGAGGTCCCATCAACGTAGCAGTTGGGGTGGGTGAATTGTATGCAGTCATATTTGGGCGTCCTGGTATTGCGCCCCATGCTTCCTCAGGTTGTCCCGCCCCCGCCCCATATGACCCAGGTGAAGCCGTGTTGGCAGTGTTATTCGGCGAGGAAACATGACCCACCTGCCAATACCCAAAATCAATTTAGTATTATATTTAACCCATTTCACGATACATATGTATGTGTTTCCTATATAAAGCTTCCTTACAAATTTTCAGAAATGTTTTACGCTCTACTGATCTCTTTTAATCTACAATTTTAACAATTGTATTCGCATTGATTGTGAACCAAAACAATGATAGAATGAAGCAACAATGGCTAAAAAAAACTTTCCAAGAAACGGTTGAATGCTGAATAGTCTATTGAAGGATGGGCTGAATGAAACAAAGATTTCCAAGTTTTACTTTTCCTCAAACTATTTTGCCAAAAAAAAGGCGGAGTTTACTTGAAAACTGAAGCTACTATATTTAGTTATAATGTTAGTTATAAATAATGTAAAACTACTCGTAGAAATTTGAAATGGAAGTTGATTTTACTGTTGATTTTGGAATATCTGTGTATGTAGATTACCATACCTGTGGATTGATAAGAGCAGCATGTGGCGTATAGGTCGCGTGCCCCAAGGAGGTATATGAAGGCGTTCCGGGGAGGTTGTTGCTGGATAGTGACACTGGCGGGGGCGACGACATACCGCTTCGTCCAGCACTAGACGCATTGCTGATGGACGAAGAGCTTCCATTGGACATGGAATACAGTGAGGCACCATCACTCCCTGAAAATGAATCGTGAAACACTGTTTGGTAAAGAAAAATACAGGTAATTTTTTAACATTATCATACATACTATATAAACTCTGACAAATATTATCAATTATGAACGCTGCAACAGTAAGTTACCGCGAAGGTTCATTGCATGCGCACTGACATGGAAAATGTAACATTTTGCAACTTTCTCAAGTTTATCATTAAATTGTTGACTTTCGTTTTTATGTTTGTTACCTCAATTCGTTATTATTGTTGCTACAAATTTCAGTTTTAGTTTTAGATAAATAGTGCATTGTCACCAAACAAACGGGGTTTCCAACTACACTACATAGTGTTTGTTACTTCACTATCTGATGAGAAATTTTGCATTGGTGCAGCAAGACTCAATTCAATTGTTATTGTGACCAGTGAGCCATATAGGCCATGACATCAAACTATCTATCAACTCTTAGTCATATTAAAATTTGCCCTCCATATCTATCACAGCACTGGTTTATCGTTAACAAACAGAACTCACAAAATGCTTCAAATTTCAGTACTTAGGTAGGTAGAGGCCTTGGTAAAGATCCCTTTACTAAAACCAGTAAAAGGGGTGAAATGCTAATAAAGAATTGCTTCGTTTCGCATATCCTTCATTGTAAATACTATTATTAATGTGCTAAAATTATGAAATTGCCTTGCTGCAGGTTTTTAGAATAAATTGGACCAGTTTTTCACATCTCTTATGAAACTGATAACAGAATTAATGTTTATTTAATAATAACGAAATGTTAAAAATGTGAAATGCTTATCTTAAATTAAATTCGTTAAATTGGCTACCAAAGATGATTTTGAGTTTAGCGAATTCAATACATGTCATTTTCCATTCAGCAAAACCCGTTTAATCGCCAACTATATTTTCAAACTGAGACTGACTGTCCTTGTAATATCCGATGAGAAATGGGAACCCCATGAAGTGAACCGGCGAGTGCACAATAACAATTTTAACATGACATGAACATGCACAATAGAAGAATGAGAAACTGTCCTCCATTGTACAACTCATAATGTCCATCTCTGTCCCATTATCCACAATGATTCGCATTTGTCTACAAATAAATCCACTGTACAAGATAACAAATTATTGTAAATCTACAAAAGTGGTACCCGTTTATCAACCCAGATTTACTATCTGTGATTGTGCGAATTAGGTGGTTATATTTGTACACAAAATATTATTCGCATAGTATATACGTAGGGCCGCAAGGTTCAAGCCGAGTTTTGAGAAACCATGTCATGTGAATTGATCTACTACATTTTTCGATGACAGTAAGCATATATTCGCACAAAAATTCACAGTAGTAAAACAAAAAATTTAAAAATACGAATGTGAGTGTAATTTTTTGTAGGTATAACAATACCTGTAAAAATAATTAAACCCTGTAAACCCCTGTCATTTTCTTCAAAAAAAATAAAAGAGGATTTTATGAATGGCTGGGCAATTGGGGACAAAAATCCAGGTTTTTATGTACTTTTGAAGCCTCTGAGTTAAATTGAATTAGATAAAGGTGAGTGGATGAGTGGATGAAAGTGCAGGTATTGAAGAACCAAATCTAAAACCGAGTAATTAGATTTGCACTCGATTCGATCCGTCAACTATTCAGGATTACGTATGGAAAGAATTGAGATTGGTCTTGCTTTTTTTACCACAAAAAACCTAAACAATTCAGCGCTCACATATATTGAACGTTTTTCTTCAATTGTCATAAAATTGAATACTCCTTAGAAACAAGAAGGATCGTCCTTTTAGATGGTGACGCAAGTAAAGACATCACAGAAACATGTATCCATCATACATCATACAATTCCCGTTATGTGGTTCAGAAATTATAGTGATAACGATTTATAATTATTGAAGGAAAAGGATTTGATTTTTATTTGAATTGCAACTAAAAGAATTTACAAAGAGATTTCTTGGATTTATCCACGTTTTCGTTCTGTTGATTGGTTGGTGGACTATTGCAACTCTTGTTCATTGAATAGTTTGACAATAAAATCGCAATGCCCAAAACCCAACTGCTAATGTATCACTGTTCATAAAAGACCATGGTGAGGAAGAATGGCATTTGTTTAATTAGCGTTGAATTGATTGAAACAAAGGACCATGAAGGGTAGTGGGTGGTCTTTCCTAACATTGCGAGCTTTATATTCGTGTAAAATAGCGTCTTGTTATCACTGATTTATATAAACTGAGGTGAAAACATGTTTCGTTGGTATTTATCGAGGTGATATTAAAAAGGCATACCTTGTGAAGCTGATGGAAAATGGGAGTCAGCCAGAACACCTTGCGGATGATGGGATAGCATGGAGTGGGGGTGGTAGGTTGACGAAGTTGTTGAATAGACCGGAATACTCATGCCCAAATTGTTGTAACTACCAGGAGCCACACTGCTGCCGGAAATCTGCTTTCGAAGTCTAGCTCTCCGATTGCTGAACCAAACCTTGTGAAAGTGAAAGAAGAAAGTTAGTGAAGAAAATGCAGTGGACTTGAAGATGAATAGATTGATTAATATGTAAAACTCTTATACCTGTATCCGAGCTTCGGTTAATTTTGTTCTTTGAGCGAGTTCTTCTCTGGTGTAAATATCCGGGTATTGCGTTCGCTCAAATGCTTTCTCCAGTTCGTCCAACTGCTGAGCAGTGAAAGTAGTCCGACTTCGACGTTGCTTTCTCTTCAAAGGAATTCCTGGTTCGGACTCGCAATCTGATCCATCACTATTGGCCTTATCGTCTGATAAACAACATTAAATATTAAATTTTTCCACAATTAAAACATAAAACTTGTGTTCTTTGGCTTAAATCTGGTTTCAAATCTCTGCATTTTTATACATATACATTCAAGCAATTAGTTACCACGCACATTTTTCTATATCGTGCATCTTCATTGACTAATATAACAAATGTTGCCCGTTAGCCTCATCAATAAAGAAAAGAAGGCCGACGCCAGAGTAATTACATAAAGTCGGTTGGGTCACCATCAATATTATTTCAACCAGAAAATATGATAAAAACACATCTCATGTCAATCCTTGTCTGGAGATTGTAAATGTGAATCGATGACTAGATCAACCCATTTCTAACATAGGATGTAAGGTGAACCACCCACAAGCAACACGAAGCACAAAAATGCCCATCGGGCATTTTTTTTGAATGAGCCAGTTCAATGGGCAGTGATACAGTTTTTGTTTAGGCCATTATAGTTAGTTGAATTTGTAATTCGTTTAAAAATCTCAATTGTATGACATTTCAAAATTTGATCTTGGACCGCCCTCTGCATTACTTAATTTTATAATATCGCCAATATCTCAGAGAACGTAAAATGTGGAATGCAAAAAAATAAAATGCCCAAAGTTCAATCAATGAAAATAATGGCATTTGAAGAGAATCCCATCAAAATATTGATGGGACATAATGATTTATTAAAGATATTGGCTTTTCTATTGATATTTGATCCCTCATTTGCGCTTTATGGTTATATATGCCAGTAATTTAGATGCTCCCTATGAGTTATTGGCATCCGCGCTATATAAATATGTATGTATAGGTGTGCAGATTGTTTGCATTTAAACGGAAGTACACAATCAACAGGACCAGGAACAGAGTTTATGCCGAGGTTGAAGAAGTTTATTGTTTGCAATGTCATAATTCATACTCATTAGTAGTAAGTAATGTTATACGGTGTTGTATTACTTTACTATAAGCTTGAATGAAATGCCAATCGTTGCATTCTATTGCCAGACTAGATTGCACGATCTACAAACATTTCTTAGAACTGAAGTTCATTCATACTACAACACTAAAAGTATTCTAAATTATTAATTTTAAAATTGACAATATGGGTTAAACTGCAGACTTTATGTATGTATAAGTATATATATATATCATGAAAGATATTGTTATTGCAGGAGAATAAACGGATGATATGACAATTATTACAATTATTCATAAGATGATCAAAGTATCTGTAATGCGCAATAAAATAATTAATTTCACAGATGGAGTAATTGGGATATAAGTATCATTATGCAATGTAAAAGCGATTAATCCAGGTATAAGGTGTTATTTTATCGAAAGTTTTATGATATGAGAAAAATGAAAATATTTACACAATAATAACAAATATAATGCGTACCTGAGTCCATAAACTTTTTGTCGCTGGATTCCATATCGCCTTCTCGTCCTCGTAACAGTCGAGATATCGCACTAACCGAAGGGGCGCTATTCTTGTCACACAGGCCTTCCTTGACCAATCTATAAAATTACAAAAGAAATATATTCACCTTGATTTTTACAATTTACCAAAAAACAGATTGGGTGCAAACATGGAACATTCATGCAAGGGTTCTCCAGTTACCTAACAGTCGTATTTCGTACACAATCCAAATCAAGCTATTATTTTTGAGAATCCCAATAAAAATTGCATGAAAACGGTAATGATACAAACCCCTCAGTAGTGACATAAAGAGAATGAGGAAATAGAGCAATCAAAACCCAGCCCCAACCTCTAAAGGCATTCATTCTTGCCAACACGTAAACAAAATATTGCAGGAATAATAGTAATAACAAAACAAATACAAGCATTGAAAGTAAACAGCACGCTGGTATTATATCGCACGGAAAATTACTTGATAAATTTCGAATAGACTTTTTAAAATGTAACCAGAATCCAACAATATTTTGTTATAATATTGATAAAGACAATCATAAAACAAACAAACCTGTCTCTAATCTCCCAAGAGAAGATGCCCGGATTTTGTCGCTTGTATTCTTCAATACGTTGTTCCACGTCGGGGGGTGCTATTCTAGGTTTGCTGCCCCCAATGACGCCTGGACGAATGGAACCCGTTTCTTGATATCTATTCAAAATTTTGGAGACGCAGCCATGAGATACCCGCAGTTGTCGAGAAATTACACACGGTCGAACTCCAGCAGCCGCCATCTCTACGATTTTGAGACGGATGTGGTTTGGGAGCGGACGACCATTGATGAACACACCTCCCAGTTGATTCATACGCCCTTGTCCTTAAATAATGATTATGATAATTAGTATTGATGAATATGTAACTTAATTGATTATATTTTCAGACAAACAAATCCGAGAAAGAATGTATGTGGATAAAAGTAAACATCATACGAATTACATATGCCTCTGCAATAAATGCAGTTGGTTGGTGCCCTTTATTATTCAGGCTGGATGAGATAACTAATGCACTTTCATTTTCCACACTCATTTTTCAGTGGGTTAGCCGAGATAATGATGTCAAAAGGGTGCAGAGATGAAGCAGATGAGACAAAATGAGACATTTTTCTTAAGCCACAGCAGAAAGTATGTACAAATGCATGCAAGAAAAAAGTCTTATGTAATCATTAGAGCATCGCATCCCCTCTTCTTACAACTGGACAGAGTGTTATGTCGTGACAAATTATTGCAGTCAAGATAAGACATGTACAATGTAACAACAGTTTAATTTCTGTTGCCCCAATTATGAGGTTAATTCCTGATGTAATGCACCATGAAACATTAAGTTTAAATGTCTTATCCTATCCACCGTCTCTAAAATCAGACAATTTAATGTTTATGTGTTCTTCTGCTGGATTATTCGTGACTCATTTTTAAAATTATCAATTGAAAAAGTGCGTTTTAACCAGTCAATGCAAGCGTAATTGTAAAGCAAAAGTTTCTGTTAGATAGTACAACAGTACAACGCAATTATACAAACTTTAACCAAAAAGAATTTAATTTTCAAAATTTCAAGTGTACTATTCTATTAACTGATATGGGCGCTACGTATTTCTTCTGCAATATTCCATACTCGTATGAAAATGACCTCTTACCTTGGAAGGGATATCCCGTAAAACAAGATCGCATCATTCCGACGTTAGTTACAGTCATAATATTAATATCTCACAGTTGCACCACTTATATAATAATAACACATTTACTTAATTGAGATATTCATAACACTCAGTTTTGTGTTAGTATTTATTTTATGCACTTTCTGGAATCTCTTCTCTACACATTTGCACATTTAGCTGTAATTACATTAAGTTGATCTCTCTCAAACTTCTATAATTGTAAACAAAACCGTGAAAATTATAAAAAATGCACCACTTAAATATAGTAAAATGTAATATTTTCGCTACACCGATGTAGACAAAAGTCAATACAATTAAACGTGTGGATCAAAAATTCAAAAACATGTCCTTTCCACGAGATATTATTATGAAAACAATTGTACTTATGAAATGACGAAGTTGAGATTTTTGGTTCCTTGGCTGGGCTAATAAGTAAAGCAATGCTCACAAAGTCTTGTAAGAGATCAGTTTCTGTTTATAAAAGACTGCTTCTGGCTGGCTTTGCATGCTTAAGGTTGGGTTAAGATTGAGACTCAAGACAAGAGATGCGATGGATGAGACGAAGGAGATAACGAAAGAAACAGGTTTAATTTTTACAAGAGACCTCCTAACAAACCATGATTTGGTCCCCATTGGCTCCTTCATTTTGGTTAGGGTTGGACTTTTTCTATTTATCACACATATATAAATAACAAACAAAAATCATGCACTGCTTCATCATGTCAAAAGTTTTGACTTTCTTCCAAAAATACTTTTGTGATGTGTTTAAAGAATACACGCTGAAATGCAAGATCTTCAACAATTTCCAGTGAAATTTCATGAATGCATGAATCATCCTCTATTTGATATTAAAATTCTACTATTAATGCTAAATTAAGAATCACGACAATGTAAATGATAATAGTATATCAGAAGAATTGCGTAATATTTTCCTAAATTCACGATCGTGATTAATAAGCATGCAAAATAAAGAAGTCCTATCAATGCTGCGAGGGGGATTTCGGATTATAAATCTTACATTTACTAACAATTTTGTAGTCTACTACATATGATCAAGATTCAAGATTAACAACTTATACTGCCATTTGCCGCATTTTTATAAATTTGTATTCAAATTATTAAATTCTGGAATATTAATATCATTTTATATTCTGTTGCATATATTGTCCATACGACTATGAAAAATATAAGCTTGGAATATTAAGATAAAATACAAAAACTTGTTCTTAAATCTCTAATTAATGCACAGTATGCCATTTATTCTTTATATATGACAAAGATATTAAGGTATAACAATGCTTGAATTTGTATGACATGATGCAAGTGAAATCTGGGCGAAAACTGTACAAGACCTCATCAATACATATGTATGTAATTCACAAAGAAAAGCATGCAAAAATTTGCAAAATTCATGAAGGTGCAAGATGAGATATATCTTTACAAGTATCACCCAATTTACTATTTATTTCTGTTAGATAAAAAATGCAATATTAATGAACAGTTTAAAGATCATTGTCTTGGATGAAGCTACCGAACGACTTTTTTGAAATAGAGATAATAAAGCATTTTGTAGTAAACATTCCACTGATATGATACCGACCAAAACATTGTTGCATTAACTGGTGTTAATATTAGAGAGTATCAAATGATCGTAGCAGTACAAACAATTCTCGTCTTACAAAATAAACAAAGTCATTGAAATTATAATTAATCTCAAATTTCTTAACGCTTCCACCCTATGCAAGTCTGCAAAGTCCTTTGCACATAAAAGCTACAATGTCTGAATCCCCAAATTGCGTACCGTAACAGACTAAACTCATAAAAGTGAATTCTACAAATATCGACCAGACAGTAGACGTTATCAAATATTTTTTCAAATATTTTTTTGTCATTTATTTATATTATTACTCGACATAAAATGTGGTTATTTGTTCAATCTGTGAAATAGACATTTCGTAATTGGTAAGGAATATCCAGGAAATATACATGCAATTAGGCGACACTTGGAATAACTAGGTTATTTTAACTTCGGTTGAAACGATTCCCCCATCCCCTACGGTGATCATCTTTGTATTCGTCGTAATCCCGTTTTCTAGCAAGTTCACCTTCATCATCCGCATCTTCCAATATTTCTTTAGCTCGGATTTCTTGTTCCTCCGCATCGATCTCAGGGTTATGGGACACTCCAGCTGTAGGTGGAGGACCCCATTGCCCAGTTTCACGCCGTTGTTGATACAATTCTTCTACAGTAAGGATAGGCAATGCTGGATAACCCATTCCGTAAACTGCTTTTTGTGTGGCGTCTTTCGTAATGATGAAAGGTTTCAATGGTTGTCGTGGAGGAGATGCGGATACTGTAGAGTCTTCAGGTTCCTCATCATGGAATTTTATTAAACTCATCTCCATTTCTATTGATTCAAGTTGATCTTCTGAGTCATTTATAGCCAGTTGAATTACAGCGACGTAGATTTCTTTAGAGTAAATAGTATGGTCATCCTCATCCTAATGATACCAACAAAAACACTGTTCAATACTAACATTCCCAATTAACCAAACCTTTAATATAAACTTACATATTTAGAGACATAATTCTGATATGCCGCAAGTTTTCCCTCTAGCTCCTTGTTTTGTTTAAACTTGCGAATTTTTATCTGGCGTTTTTCGTCTGGGGTCAATTTTGTACGTTGTACGATATTCCCTTCTGTTTCGTCCGTCGGAACTTTAACGAACTCGGACTTGGAAATTAACTCATATTCGATACATCTCCTAAGAAAATCTTTAAAATAAACTTCGCTAATCCCACAGATATTTTTCCTATTCTCTTTTGTGCTTAATTGCCACAGGATACCCAACATGTACGGAAGAAGGAGAAATTTTAAATGGCTGGGGTCCATTTCGTTGTAGTTCTCATTTCTGCTAAACATATCGACGGCAGAGACGTCGAT
This sequence comes from Folsomia fimetaria, assembly GCA_034695645.1. Classification (NCBI taxonomy): domain Eukaryota; kingdom Metazoa; phylum Arthropoda; class Collembola; order Entomobryomorpha; family Isotomidae; genus Folsomia; species Folsomia fimetaria. Next base: position 51,865 of record JAQFZJ010000002.1, read on the forward strand.
GGTAATATTTTCCAATGCTTTAATAGTTTTCAAGAGTTGTTCCTAGAAGAAACGAAAACAAATTGGGTTTAAATTACTAACAAACCACACAAAAAGGAAAAACCAGTAGGGAACATTTAAACTAAAAAAAAAGTACAAATCTAATTTTATTGTTTAAAACTTAAACGAGTACCTGCGACGCAGATGAAGAGGTCGATTCATTGTTGTCCACGAGTTGTTTATACTCATCGTAAATTTGATCAAATCTTTTGGATATCGTCACATTAGCATCTACCGTATTAGCCATTTATGTAAAATTAAGGAAACCTGCAATTTTGAATTTATACACAAATTAATTACTACCATAAATTCCAATTTTTGCTGACTTGCAATTGCAATTTCAATTCAATTGCGCAGCCAATGTAAATTAGTGGATCACGTCACAATTGTTGTAAATTAGAATAAACATACCTGTTAATTAATGCCACACTGAAAATTTTAAAGATATTTTTAGTTAGTTAGTAATTCTTGTTTTGACTGCGCGTATAGAAAATCGACACAAATCGTGATTCCCGGCTGGAGAAAGTTCCCACTGTTATTCCACATCCGTCCGTCAACCTGCACACGTCAAGTTGGCATCCTGCACACATCAATTTCTCGTCTATAAAAGCCTCAAAATCATTCGTCAGAACTAGTAATTTTGCTGAAATTTAAATTTACTTCATTTACACGACAGTTTTTCTGCTAATATGTTCATTACTATGGTTTAAATTTATTAAAACAGGCATTCCTCCACGTAAGTAAACCTATAGAATTTTTACTATATTTGGATTAGAGCTTTCTCCAGCCTTTGGGAGAAATTGGATCTTAAAGACTTGACGTACACAGGATGTCAACTTCGTTGTGCCTCTCCGTCTTTACGGAATCAGAAGACAGAATGCAGAACAGAATAGAAATGCATTTTACGGATTTATTCTTCAGTTTAACTTACAATTTTGACAAATAGACTATACGAGAACTTACATGCATGCATAATGGACATTTTAAGAATTTGGATAATAATCAGTAAAACAAGTACTATAGATTTTAGATATAAAGTTGTGAGTTTTATGTAGGTATATTGACTGGTTGAAATGGAGATAAAAATTTGCTTTGATGTATTAAAATGAAAGCGTTACAATGATTGATAATTGTCTCATTCCAGTTCAAATTGCTGGTAAACGTGGTCTTATCGGAGAAAGTTCATATGAAAATAACCGGGTTGAATTTATTTAAAAGCAGTAGATCACTGTAAGCAGGGATTTTTGTAGTCTGGGTGCAAATTGAGGATGTACAGGAGAAAAGCTGGATGGTCACTTTTGAGTAATTTCTGAGAAACTGGCATGCCCAGTTTTCTTCGCATGAGCTTGTGCTTCAGTTTGACCATTGAGAAGTTTGTAACAAATTCCACACTTGAGTGAAAAGTTGCTCAAATCTGTAAACTGATGAGCTGCTTTGGCTTCACGTCCAAGTTGAATAGCTTTGTCCAAAATGGTACTATCTGAGGTTGGAAACTTGGTGCATATTTTGCTGCCCTAGAATCATTAAAGTAAATTAATTACAGAATATGTTGCAAGCAAAATCAAATGTGACGTATTAAAATATTACATTAAATGGATCAAAATACAATGGATCATAGTGAATCCCATCATAGAGTAAAAGCATTCGCTGAGAGTAATTTTTGTCTTCTCCAAACTTGGAAATGTGCAGGGATTGTATGTCTACAACTGCCATTTCTAGTTCGTAAAATTCTGATAAAATAGACAACTCAATTCCACCACCCCAGGACTCGCTCTTCATAATCCACTGAACATAATCTGCATTTGGACGGCCGAGCATGGCGCTATCAAAACGATCAGGGTCGCTGGCAACCGTTGCGGCAATCAGCTCCCGAGTATGTGTTGCTCCAGGATCCTCATGTTCATTTCCACTACCTCCTGCTCATATATGAGATTGATAATTAAACTATCCATCACGTGCATAACAGTACTGAAAACTCAAAACAAAGTCATACCGGTAAGACAAAAGGAGATGGAAGTAAAGAGACATGAGTTATCCGCCGGAACAATTTGTCGCAACAACATCCCTTCATCGGACGAATTACCAAATTGATAAGAAGGTTCCGAGGGAGTGACTGATGAGGTTAGAGCTCGAGATAATTCTGGTGAATCAACATCTGAAGGACCAACTTTCCGTGATTCCAAGTCTTTCTAAAAGTAATTCATAAAAAGAAGAAATTTAATTTTACATCTAACTTTTGATCAGCAAGCCAAACACAATGCTCTAAAAAATCAGTAAGCCTAATGGTTCATAATTTAAAATATAGATATTATTAGCTTTAAAGGTGTAATAAACCACTAAAACTTTAAGATTAAATTTTGCTAATGTGGAAGGATCAAATTATGAAACTATAATAATTTAACACTTACCTTTGTTGATGCGTTTAGTGCATTAATAATGAGTTGATTCCTTACAGGTGCGCCCTCGCCCCGAGCTTCAGAGGAGCTAACCGAGGAAGCGTTAGACGGCCCAGATGCACCTTCACCTGAAATGAAGGACAGTATTGTTGATATTTCTTATACTGCATACTGTACATCGCAACGCAAATATTACCTAGCTTTGATGCTGAATTCACATCTAACTCAACAATCACAGTATCTTGATTTGAAAGTCCAAGAGACTCTAAAAGAGCCAATCGGTCAAACTCGACCTTTTTAGGGGGAAACCCCGTTAAAATGATCATCCTATCTTCCGGAACATCAGTCATGGCAGACAACCGTGTAATAAATTCATGGACGGTTTGCTTCGTACTGACATCACGAAGTATTGCGTTCTGACTCTTCTTGCTCTTGATTTTTAATGCCAACTTCAATTCTGCCAATTCCTCCAATCCTTCAGATGCAGCCATTTTGGATCGTTTAGGATTTTCCGTGCTATTTTCTACAAAAAAATACCTCTCCATTATACATGGTAGTCAACTTTGGAGGTAAGCCTACAAATTTCTAGTCATTTCCATATAAGCAAATTTCTTGACATTATATCGTACATACCCATTTATCAATAAACAGTACCTCTTCGATCTTAATACAGTCCGTATTATAGTCACCTCACCCCAAACTCACAACAATCAATTTGCTCGTTTCTTAAGGGGATGTAAAGTAGAAAATTGTCCAAATAGGTTGTGCTGAAATTGAAATTATATGAAACCTTAATTTACAAACCAGAAAAATTAAAACTCAATGAAATATACAAAGATCCATCCAACCATCAGATTCTGCTTAGCAGAAAGAACCATCATAAATAGAAATATAAAATGCGCACGTACCTTTATACAAACAATTTTGTGCTTCTGGCTTATCGAAATTTTGATATGGTTGTGAGAGAGGGGGTGTGGACGACCCGTCTCTTGAAAGACCAATCGATGTGTAAACAGTGGGAATGTGGAATGATTTCGCAAAATCTGATGATTATCTGGGACACAGGTTTGAATCGAGAGAGTTGCCTCCTCGTAGTGCATCCACTTTATGAAGCTCATTCCATCAGTGGTAGACTGGTTGGTATGGAAGTCCATGAAAAAGCCCATTTTCTGCAACTCTTGAAGAACGCATTTTGCAAAGTTGCATATAATAAATAATCTATATATTCTTGCATTTATTGCCCTTAAATGTGATTATATCGTTATTTACATATATTATCATCATCATAACTAATTTTCTTCTTTACATAAATTCTCACAACAACATAAATATAATTAATATACACAAAGCTCAGACATAACTAAATCAATCTATATTGGATTTAATAAACCTACTATTTTGTGTCATATTAAATCAGCCTCATGTATCATTTTTGGTTTATATGTTCACTTGTCCTATATAGAACATTTTGAAAGAATACAATTTATGTTTAACTTCTGCATTCTGTTTCTTTGATCCAAGGCATACTTATCTTATACAGGATACGTTAAAGTAATACACTTTTAAAATTGTATTAATTAGTACAGAAATAGATAAGATGTTCATAAATAAACAAATTGTTGAACTATAAGCGCAAACAATTGATAAAAATCGTGATCAATTAGAATTCTTCGAAGCCCTTAGTTAATTATTACTTATCTAGGTTGTGTCATAATTAAAGTATTACTATAATATTACAATTAAACGATATAGTTAATAGTTCACATAGTTGTGTGTATGTTTATATCACCCAATGAAATAAAATATGATGTCAGTCAGACCTGTTTGCTTCTTATTTATACATATTAAGGTGCAGACTAAAACTTATTGCTAATTATAATTTGGTCATTTTGATGTGAAATGAGACTATGGTAAATATATAAGTGAGGCAAACTAATCAGCTAATAAAAAAACGTTATTACATGAATTACATCCTGTGATAGTCTGCGGCCAATCCAAGAGTTACAAATCAAGAAAAATTCATATATGAAACAAGAATATTGGCAAGTCATATTATATAGTGTGATTTGTTATTGATAAATATTTTTGGTTGGCACTTTTATGACTTTCAGTCTAGTAAAACATAGGAAGCTGGACATCCTGCAATTAGGAAGATGGTGTGGGAGAAGACACTATTATTTGTTGACCACTCCCAAACGGTACCACTAAATCTTCATCATGTTCGACTCGGATGGAATGTAATGCACCCTCTACTTCACTCATAGCCCATTCCATCTGGAATATTATAAAAGAAGGTAATAATATGTAGTATTTTTGGCTTTTCAGCACAAATTCGGAAAAGTATTCTTACAAGATCTAAATCTTCCTGGGAAATTAGGGCAGAGCCCAGCTGTCTTTCTGGATTAGGATAGTCGCCGAGAAGAAGACTAGGTGATTTTAATAAAGACGGAGACAATGCCTGAATCATACTAAGGTAGTGTCTACTCCTCTCTTGAAATTCCCTTTGGTCCAAGGAATGAGACCCTGAACCGGATACGTCTATCATCGCGGATGCAGTTTCCTGTAAAATCTTTGCTAATTCATCCTCATGACCCCGGGAAGGCTGACCCTCGATAACGTTGACATTTTTTGCGTCACTAAATTTCAACAAATTAAGATAAATCAAATCCAGTCGCATAACAATTTTAATGTAAATGTCAAGCTTTGAGAAATGTTTCTTTACCTTGGAGGAACATCTACAACCTGGGTAGCATTAATAATTGGATCACGAAGAAGTTGCTGTCGCTCTATTGAATTGTTACCCTAAAACATTAAACAAGCAAAATTATAGAACCATATTTTTATCTAGAACGTCGCAGGTTTTTTTCATATTAACAATATACAAATCAATAAGAACGAAAAAACTCTATTAAACGGCATGAGGGAACATCAATCAAAAATTGACGATCTAGTAATTTTAAAATGTCGCCCTCTCAGAAGAGAACTTGATGCGATCATATAATGTGACGAAACAGTAAGTTTTCACTAAAGCTACGCATTGCACATGGAGCTAGTGACATCAAAATACAATACATTATATATTAAATTGTTTATTATCGTCAATTTATACCTGCTCATCGTCGTCATCTTTGCAACTGAAGCAGCAACCCATTTTCATGTTCCGGTCAAAAAAAGTCTTGTTATATTTAATCTACCACGCAATCAAAATCCCACTTTGTGCTAAAAAGTTATTATTATAATATTATTATCTACTCCAATCTTCCACTAAGCCTCTACATCCCCATTATTATTATTATTATTAAATATTAAATCAGAATCACGTGCAATTTTATTGCTTATTTGAAACCTCTATGATTGATAACCATCGTGATGATAAGTCAGTATAAGTAGAATTAATCTGGAGCGCCTCTCGGCAATGCACAATGTATATATCTGTGCCGAAAAACAACCCAGTTCACAGTTCGCAAAATAAGTCAGCACAGCGTGTAAAACAAGTTGAATTTGTGTGCTCTGCTATTTATTTTAGCAAAGTTCTTCTTTTCTCGACAGTTCATATTCACTCAATTCAAGGCGGATTCTTCGAAAAGCTCTCTTGTCATCACACACAACACACCATCATCATCATCTGTTGGTTGCGGGGACTGCTGCTTTGATTTTCTCTTATTTTTTGGATTGTTTGATTGGTGGTGGATGGGTTGGATAAGCTTAATCCTCAACCAAGTTTAAGTTAAGTTAGCTCAACATAATAATAATGATATACTTTATTTCTAAGCCAGAACAATGCACAATACAATACAAAAAGGCTCTGGGAGTGAAATTGAAGTAATGGAAGTAATGTAATGTAATAGTGTCAGGAGGAGAGAATTCTTGATATGAATGACAAGGAGGAGAGACAATTATAATTTTATTATTATTATTGAAGTCTGATCTTAATCCACTTCCAGTATTAAACTGACAGTTTATTTATTGCATCACAAAATCTGTGTTTTTTGAGACCGCAGTCAGTGTGTTTTGTGTCTTGTGCGTGTGGATTTGTCTCGTGTTAAGTTGTATAAGTGTGAAGTGCTAAATTAATGAACGATAGATTTTGATGACATTGTGGTCTTTAAGGCAACATAAGTGAGAGATTGTGTGCCTTCAGGGTTGAGTTAATTTTGTGCAAAGAGAATTAAAGACTGAAATCCATTTTTTGGCCAGTGCCAGTGATACATATGTCACTATTTCATTTGTAGGCACGTCACACGTTTCGTTTCCAACGAATATGACCAATAAGGAATGAATTAAGAAGGCAGGTTGCAGTTGCAAGCAATAATTCAACTCAATTCTGGACTGAAATTGAAGTAAAGTAGGAATCAAGGAATCTTGTATTGGATGTCAATTTTGATTGGAAACTCCAGGCACTAGGTACGTCCAAAGATTCGAAATTTTTGCTTTTGTTCTGTTTTCTTTCTGCAAAACTATAAAATTGGGAATTTTAGGCCTTTCACTCACTTCATATTTGTGCATTATCCAAATAATCCTAAATTAGCCTAGGCAGTAGGCAGAGGCAGAATAAACAAAACATCAACTCTGAACCGAACGAACAATTATGCATTGTGTACGCATAAATACTGTGAATATGGTTAATTCATAATGGTCGATATCATTGGTTTAGAACAATTAGCCGCTGTGAAAGTTAATAATTCATTTCCATCTCCACATACTTCACAAAGATTCAATTCACTCACGCATGATTACTACTTAACTGAACGGCAAACAATTACAATTAAAACTTCGATGCACGAATGAAGGAGAGAGGATTGACAATCCAGTTCATTATTGTCCATTTTAATTCTTCTGTTCAATTAAACTTTCATACAGCAATCAGTCATGTCATTCATATTCATAATGGTTTAAATATGACATACATCAAACAGTTTGCGGCTTTAAACATTTAATTTTGTTTAATTTTGCATACTAAAACATTTATTCCGACAACGTAATTGATTACTGTCGTGTCATGAATTGTAACATTTCAAAAACTCATTGTACTCTTTCGTGACTTTATGAGTTTCACCAAACCAACCTATTCAATAGTATTTACTTGGTCTAAGTTCAGTTCTGTATGCAAAATTAATAGCCAAATTTAATTTAATGTTTGATGGCTGGTGAATATATTTATTGTCGTGGATCCCATGGAACTGGTTAACTGCATTCAAAAATAGGTGACAATGGTAGCGTGAGTAGTAAACAAAACAATTATTATTATAATTTGATAATCAAACCTGCCCACTCAGTTCAGAATTTTCCTTCCATTGGCATAAATAAAAAAGGTAAAAGTGATGGAATAATGGAACTGCCAGATCACAGGTTCCGTTGACGTAATATGACGAAGAACAATGAAACATTGACAGTTTGATGGAATATTGTTTGTTCCTATTTTTATAGAATAACTAGTAGAGATCATTGACTTGATTTTCAGTCAAAACTAAAAATACTTTAGGAATGTAGTCTTATTGTTTTGGAACAGTTTTTAATAAGTTCAAAAGTGTTGATTTCAATAATTCCATTTCTGAGGCTCAAAATTATAATATGTCTATTTCTGGTGTGGTCTCTTTACGACATGATTCATGACAGTATGTTTAACTTCACTGCAATTAGAATTTTTATAATAATACTGCGGAATAGTACGGAATGGAAAATTTAACAGGATAATAATACTGCAAACGTGCATAACAAAAAAATTAAACATTAGTACTACCAACTATTATAAAAATAATGAGGTGCACACCCTACACCTTATATTAACCCTCCTGGTTGTGATACAATAAGTTGCTTTCCAACATAGTTAAATGATTAGTAAATATAATTTTAATGCAACATGCTCATGTATAAATTATAATCAGACCAATCAAAGTGTAATATTTTACAAACAAATTACAGTCAATCAATGAACATTGAACGTCTATCTATTTAGCCATGCATGCATCTAGATGATCCGGACTAGATTTAGAATATATTTTGTCATTCTCATGCCAGAAGAACTTTGTGATGGGCAATGACAGGGCATTATATTACTTTCGTTAGCATCAATTTATGTAACTTCCTTTTAAAACACGTGCATTAGAAGTACAGTAGTTGCATCTGGCTGGCGCATTAAATTCTGCTTACGTCAATGTCAATGATTAGCTCAGCATCAGCAGGCAGATGAGTTGTGTAATTCTTCAATTTCAATTCAATTGTCAGGTAGCTGGATTTGCTGGATTGTACACAACTGCAGTATAGATATGTCAATACATACTGTGCTGTACATATTCGTAATAAACATTATATTTACCTTCTTGCAAATGTGACTTTAGATTTTTAAGCGTAGCAGTCATAAATTATATGTAATAGTATTTGATTAAACGGATTAAAATAAATCCAACACATCATGTTCAGTCCAAAAAATAAGCATCCATCCTATTATCCGGTTAATACTTTACCGACTCAGTCAAAACTTGCAAACAATAATAATGTGTGTTACACTTTAAGTTTAAAACCACGAACCAGATGCATAATATGGCAATGCAAACTGAACCAGTATTTTTCTAGGTGACACGTAGAATGAATCTTCTATACTTCGACTTATATTTTCCAATCTCTTGCCTAACCCTATTGGATTATTGGTTTTATTTCATTCCCATAAAAGCAGCTGCTTGCAGATCTTTAAGTAAGTGGGGTTGTTGTTATTTAGTTGTTACTACTTTGCATTTCAACAACTTAAAGGTTTAATTAGCCCGTGTGTACATAATAGCTTTTTAACCTTTCTTTCTCGGCTTTTGTTTGTGGTGCACGGACAGAACAAGAGCATTTCATTTCAGTAACTGAGATGCTCATTCGCTTACCTCATTGCATGTTCATAAGTAGATTTACACTTGAACTTGGCGAAGGCTTTGAATATATTGCTTTCGAGAGATAGAAAATTTGATTTACTGTCAAGGAGTTAGTGATTTTGCCAGACATATCATTAATTAGATTAATCCGTACACCATATTATTGGAGGTGCACACTTGCATAAGATTTTATCGCATGAATTTATTTCCTACTGAACCCACAGCCACAACCCACTACTAATTAAGGAAGGAGACTGCTGTCTCAGTTTCGAATAGTCGGCATTGTGAGTGGGTGTTTATTAAGAAGTGCACACTTTCGAATTCGTGTGTTGTAATAATAACATTCAATATTCCATTTAAATTGCAGTTACGGTTAATTCTGTTGTGTTAAAGCATGAAGTTGTTGAGTTAGAGTTGAATTTCAAGATATAGGGAAAGTGTAGACTTCTCGTCTTTAAAGAAAAAGTCATAAAGGAAGAAATAAAATAGGTATATATAAAAGCGTAAAAATCCAAGTACTTAAACCAATGCACTGTTGACTCGTTGACGAGATTTAGAAAGATCCACATATGACAATTTGTCATTGACAATATTTTTTGCTCGTAAAGTGAGAAGATCGCATCCTTAAATATATTTCCCTCATCACCTTTTTCATCTGTAATAAGCAGTAGCATCATCTCATTCCCATTTGTTGATTGCATTTCACTCACAGGCAATTCAAACTGGAGCAACAAGTCTCATTCCCTGTTCCATTCTCGTTGTGATTGTGTGAAGCCCATCAGAATCAGAACCAGGAAGAAGGGAGAGAGAGAAAGAGAAGCTAGTTCACATGCAATAAAGTAAACATGGAAATTCAATATCTGCTACCTTCTTCGTACGGCTTTCGTTGATTTGACTGACAAAACCCAACGGAAACACAAAACCCAATAACCCAAAATTTAGGCAATCGTGCTGAGATTGGATCTCCTGGACCCTAACTAACTGCTGTGCTGACCTTGGTCATTACCATTTCTTTCTCATTTGTACAATTTACTATCAGTCACTACCACCACCCGGAGAGAATCACTGGATGAACTCGGTTGGTTTGCATTACATAAAGCTGTTTAATTTTTACTTGTGCTATACACATACACAGGCATGCATAATGTGTTATTGAATGAACGTTGCAGTCAGATCGGTTCAGTTCTATCTCCGTGAACTTGGTTTCTGGAACTCGTCTGCCCTCTCCGAAGACCGCATTTATTTTATATCTTCACTGCAACTAGAAATCTGAAAATGAAGTTTTTTCTCCAGTGTATTTTTGCCTTCGCATTTTTCGTCGTTGGTGAAATATCCAGGGCGGAAAATCATGATGCCAAGTTGGGTCAATGGTGGACTGCCGTGTCTACAAAATACCCCAAATATGACGAAACCACTGCATTGATCAAAGAGATGGAAGCAACTTTTCCTAATCTAGTCCATATTTATTCAGTGGGAAAGTCGGTGCAGGGAAGAGAAATGTGGGTTATGCAGATGGGTGTAAATGTTACCAAGGATCGGCCCTTGTTGCGACCACCTGTTAAGATTGTTGCTAACATGCATGGGGATGAAACTGTGGGGAGAGCTTTGACACTCATGATGGCAGTCGATATGTTACAAAAATTTGAGAAAGGCGATTCCAGGTTAGGATCTTGAAAATCTTTGTGAATTGGAGTCATAGTTTGGATTTGTAAATATGAATTATTGTTATCATTGTTCTTAGAGTTACCCAGATTCTCAGTTCAACTGATGTCCACTTGATGCCATCGGTTAACCCAGACGGATATGAAGCATCCAAGGAGGGAGTTTGCCAACCTAATCCGGATCATACTGGGAGACAAAATGCTAATCAAATTGATTTAAATCGAAATTTCCCAGATCAATTTCAAGTGGATAATTCTGATGATCATGCCCTCATTAGCAATCGAGAACCAGAAACATTGAACATTATGACGTGGATTGTCAACACGCCATTTGTCAGTTCTTTAAATCTGCACGGTGGCTCGGTTGTGGCCAGCTACCCTTATGATTCTGTGCCAAAGAGTGTAGAGTACGTGTTTTATAGCTTTATCGAATTATTTTGAATTTTATATCTTCCGCGATTTTACTATTATGTACTCTTTTAAATAGGAGAAATCGTCACTACAATGGAGCAGGAGTTTCGAGCTTATCGCCAGATAACAGCGTGTTTGTCAATTTAGCTCACCTCTACGCAAACAATCACCTAACAATGAAAGATGAAAAATGTGGTGACCGATTTGATGATGGAATTACTAATGGTGCTAACTGGTACAATGTACGAGGTGTGTATTTGTGATCACTGGAAGTCTGATTTTGCAATCAAATAATTGATTGTACATTTTGTAATTATTTTATTAGGTGGTATGCAAGACTTCAATTATGTTCACTCTAATTGTTTCGAAATTACCATTGAACTCTCCTGCTGCAAATTTCCTTATGCAAATACTTTGCTCACTGAATGGGCTAATAATAATGAATCTCTGTACACGTTTATTGAAGCCGCACATACCGGAATCAAGGGACTTGTAAAAGACTCTAATAATAATCCCATTGAGGGAGCAGAAATAGTTGTTGAGGGTATTTCTCATGAAATTCGTACAACCAAGCGAGGAGAGTACTGGAGATTATTGACACCAGGAAATTATCGTGTTGGGGTCAAAGCTCGGAAGTAATTGTGCATTTAATTCATATAAAAAGTGCATTGGTTACTAATAAATTTATATAACCCTTTTTACAGATTCGTCCCAAGCGATTTCGTCGAAGTGCTCATTTCTCCAAATTCATCAAAAGCTGCTATTTTAGATTTTGTTCTTAAACCTTCAAATACCACTAATACAGGCGTGTCTACACCGACTGGTAATTACTTGGCAGTTTCATTTATTTTCCTTCTCTCTACATCCTTTCATCTATGTCTTTAAAATTGCAATGGCAATCTAATCATTAATTTTTGAAGTTGTCTTCATGTGTCTGTCCTGTGTCCTTCCGAGTGAAAAAGTATTATAATGTTTTCTTGAAATAATTTTATTATAAAGTATTAAACTAACTCAAAAAAACTTCTTCATCTTCGTATACTTGCAAGATTTGTGTAGTATACATTTGTTTATGTTCTTCCAGAATAAAAGTAATTGATACCAGTATTTACCCTCCTGTGATGCTGTGCCGTATAATCTACAAAAAAGTCGTAGTTTTTATTCAATAATACAATTAATATGATTGTGTATTTTATTTTTATCTTGATATTTATCAGAAATGCCATTCACCTCAATTTTACCTTAAATTAACTTACCTTCTCCGTAACGTGTAATGTTTTAGATAAAAGCAAGATGCAAGTATTACAAAATTGATAATTTATCGGTTGTGATGTAAAACATAAAATAGTTTGTATTAGTCATAATAATAATAAATTTAATGAAGAATTGAATTGCAACAAAAACAAAAACAAAGTTAAATGCATAATGAATTGAGAAATAAATTTTTTTTCTTTTTCATAAAGCATCATTCACCTACCACACCTTCAATCCGGAGTTTAAGCACCACAATTACGCCGAATTAGAGACATTCTTGAAGAAGATGAACCAACAGTATCCACACATATCGAGGCTTTATTCGGTTGGAAAGAGTGTTAAACAGCGGGAATTGTACGTCCTTGAGATCACAGATAACCCAGGACGTCATGAATTAGGTTAGTTTGAAGAAACATGACGTTATGATTGAAATAATATGAGAATTGACGCATTTATTTTCATGTGCAGGTGAACCTGAATTTAAATACGTCGGGAATATGCATGGAAATGAAGTCATTGGAAGGGAAATGCTAATCACGCTTATTCAGGTTGGTTCATTTTCAAATTTTTATTGTTGGAAAACAATACTGTTTAAAGTATTGTAATGAACGACAATAACAAATTATATAAAGAGTGAACACTGGCTGAGATGGGTTTAAATTTTGTTTTCTTTCGCTTATTCAGTATCTTCTGGAAGCTTATGGTAAAGATACCAATATTACGAGGTTAGTGGACACTACTCGAATTCACATAATGCCATCGATGAACCCCGATGGCTATGAAATATCCACGGAAGGTATGAGTTAATTTACTTTACAAGTCCACTTTATAACTGGTGACAATATAACATTATTGTAAATGTTACAGGTGATGTAAAAGGTGACGTTGGGCGAGGAAACGCACACAAAGTAGATCTAAATAGAAACTTTCCGGATCAATATGATGAATATCTAGCAAATTTGTCAGATATGGATCCTAAAAAGAAAGACCGAGAAAACTTAGTTTTAGAACCAGAAACAAAAGCTGTTATAGCGTGGATAAAAGAATACCCTTTTGTCTTGTCTGCTAATCTTCATGGAGGATCTCTTGTGGTTAACTACCCATTTGACGATAATAAAGACATGGAAAGCAAGGAAACTCCATCCCCCGACAATAAAGTGTTCCGGGAATTAGCTTTATCGTATTCTAAGGTAGAATGAACTACATCTAGGTACTCGACTCACAAAATTTGAGATGCTCTTCATTTTTTTGGTTTTTAGGCTCACAAATCAATGTGGAGAGGAATTCCATGCCCTAAACTTTATCCGGACCGATTTACAGATGGAATAACAAATGGAGCATCATGGTACATTTTAAGGAATTTGTTTGTGTATCTATGCAACGTGACTTCATACTGACATCATTGCTTTAAGTTCTTTGTCTTTGATTCCAGGTATATTGTTCAAGGAGGAATGCAGGACTGGAACTACTTACACTCTAATTGTTTGGAGTTAACGTTGGAGTTAGGTTGTGTCAAATTTCCCATGGCTGATAAACTTCCAGGATATTGGGAAGACAACAAGGTTTCTTTGATCAAGTTTATGGAACAGGTTAGTTACATACTGATTTGCGTACTTTGATGGGTTCTATTTAGGAGGTATTTAAATCATGCACAATGATTTTAGGTACATACTGGAGTGCGTGGCTTCGTTATGGACGAAAACAACAATATGTTGGGTGGAGCTCGCATTGTAGTAGAAAACTTAAATCACATAGTCACATCTGCGGATGGAGGGGATTTTTGGAGGCTTCTTTCTGCTGGCGTTTACAATATTTCTATTGAATCTACTGGGTGTGTACACAAATTGTATATTGAAAATATATTTCAAATTGTATGCCTAATTGTTTATCGCGTTGACCATTTGCAGATATGAAAGTTTAACTCAAACTGTTACAGTCATTCAAGGGACTGGGACCCTAGTGAACTTTACTTTGAAAGCCTTACCCGCCTCGGATTGGTCTAGTACCTCAGATTTTGGAATCAAAGAGAACATTGCTACAGATTTTTTCACGGATTTAACTTCTAGCAATCTGCAAGGATTTTCAATGGACAATTTGGATATTTTGGATCATCAAGAAATTGGAGAGATGCATGTTCTAACAATGACAGATCAAGTAAGAATTCTAGAGTATTGGTTCATTCCATTGTATGTTGGTGCTTACACATACGTTTATTTATTTTTAGATTGGGTCACCGGATGATCTGAAAATTCACATCTCCCTTGCTGGAGGTGTTATTGGTCCTGCCGGTAACGAATTATTGGCTCGAATTGCACGTCATTTAACAATTGGATATCGTCAATCAGACAGTCGCATTATCAACATTTTGAAAAAGAGCGTAGTTCGTTTTGTATTTATGCCAGACTCTTCAGCCCTCACCTCGTCAAGTATGGACAAACTTTACAAATGTTATTATTGGATTTGTGTTAAAAAATTACTTTCTTAAATTAGATAATTGCCTCGTGGATGACACTACGGTAGCCGACTATGTGAGCAAAACCTTGCTGAATTTAGCAGAGTTTGTCAAGTCCATGAACAATGATGTCATGCTAAGTTTCACCTCTGGTGGCAAAGACATTGCGTAAGTGTCCACATATAAGTCTCATTAAAAATACAATGTTATTTCATTTTTTGTCTTTTAGATTTCCCGAAAATGATAAATGCATTTACATGTCTATTAACGACGTGTTCAGAAAAGTGGCAACTCAAGACCCTTGCATGACCGTCAATGTATCTAGTACAGCAAATCTTGTGAAGACAAATATGTTGAAACTGAATATCGTATGTCTTACTAACAATAATAGTATTAATAATGATTTCGTTTAATTCTATTTGAAATGTAATGTCATGTGTATGTAGATACCTCTCTCTTTGTTTTGCTGTGATATTGCAACTGTAAATGACGTTACTGAAGCATACATTAAACATCTGGACCATTTCATTGATCTCCTAGAACTAGCTTCACAAGGTAAAACTCACTAATAAATTAAGTACTTCCTTTGTTATCCAAATCTAATGTTTCATTCATTATAGGGATTGTTGGTAGCGTGGTGGATACCGCAAATCAACCGTTGAGGAATGCCCAATTAAGCGTTCTTGCAGGACACGGTCACTCTGAGGAAGGTCAAATCAGTAAAAATTCTGGTCGTTTTGTTCAAATGCTATCCGAGGGATACCATAGGATTAACGTATCACTGAGAGGATACGATACAGAAAAACAAACAGTATACGTGTCCAAAGGAACTCTAAATACTGTGAATATAGTTCTTTCAAAGAGTTCATATAATATTGATGACAAGGACAATTCTGGCTCTTCCGCACTAGGCAGTTCTGATGAGCAAGATTATTTTTATTATCCAAGGAAAGAATTTCAAAGTCTGAAACAGGCTCATCCTCGTCATTTTGACGTCTATAGGTATTAATTTATATGTGAAGTGTTTATTTTAGATTTAGTTTGGCTCATGCAAAAATGATATCCTTTCATTCGATTTCTGTCAGCTACACCTACTTATAATTCTGTGAATATCAATGTTTAATTCAAATAGTTATAGTAGTTTTGTAAATCATCCCATTGTGTTCAATGACATTTGCCTGTAATTAATAAAATCATTGTTTTTCCTTAGCTTTGAGGGGAGTGGAGAAGCTTTGGTTCTCAGGATTGGAGAGTCGATGTGGCGTAAAATTGGGGTCGTATTTGATGGATTTGCAGTAACACCAACCAATCTTTTAGATTGGATACAAAGCTTTATTTCCGATTTGAAGGAGTCCAGTGAAGCAAAAACTCAGCTAAATTTATTGATGAAGGATGGAAATGGTATGACCCAATAATGATATGCAACTTTAGTTTCGAATTTTGTTGCAAATGAAATATTTTCTCAATAGTTCCAAAGGGTAGATTAGGATTAACAAAAATTGAAAACTGGGCCGTGTTCAACCGCTTCCCCATCATTTTCGACATTATTTGTGCAGATAAATTTGATTCTAGTCTGCTGGCTTATTCAAAAACACTTGGTCCTCAGGATAAAGAAGTACATATATAAAGAATAGAATTTCTTCAACCAAACATAACATTCATATAGGTATTTACTTTTACATTTTCCAGATATACGATTTTATGCACCAGAGTCTCCAAGGAGCGATAGAAGCGGTAGAGGCAGAAATAGGATCTGGTAATTGTGAAACCAAGGACAATAATGGAATCTCTAGATCTTACGGGGTATTTTTTGTTAAAACATTTTACGTTAAATAACAGTATTATAATGCATATACGGTTTTCTGTTTTAAATATAGCAATTTTACAAACGAACTCATTCCTTAATTCTCCCTGTCCCTGTCAAATGCTGTTTCGGATCAGACCGTGGTGATGATTTTGCATTGGGACTTTTGTCGTTTTTCCAGACCCTTGTCACGCAAGGGATTCATGGTATTTGTGTAACGTAT
This sequence comes from Folsomia fimetaria, assembly GCA_034695645.1. Classification (NCBI taxonomy): domain Eukaryota; kingdom Metazoa; phylum Arthropoda; class Collembola; order Entomobryomorpha; family Isotomidae; genus Folsomia; species Folsomia fimetaria. The sequence continues at coordinate 68,956 of JAQFZJ010000002.1, forward strand.
TCATCATTATTTTAAGTTCATTTCAATTTATATATCACCTTCAATACAAATCAGGATATGTAACTTCTGCTCTTCATGAACCCATTCTAAATGCAAAACTGATATTTGGTGGGAATGACACTTATGCGCTTTCTGACTCTCTGGGACATTTTGAAAAGCCGTTACCCCCAGGAGAATATGTCGTTGAGGTTAGTTGTCTTTTGTATTACAAATTTGTGTACATAATAACTATGTGGTGAATTGAGATAAACCATTGAGACTATGTTTGTTATTTAGGTTAACGCAGAGGGATATTTTCCTATTAAGAAAACCATGACTGTTTCTACACTTACGTTTACAAACATTCTTCTGCCAATGGAAAAGGATGACACCGTTTGGGGACTACCCAGAGTTGCATTTGTCACTCTGCTTGGTACAAATATTTAAAATTTATGCCTTGCATTTAGGAGTCCATATTGACATATTTACATTTTAATATTTACATTTATTATTTTTCAGCAACTTTCCTAATTGGAGTTCTTGTCATTGGATCAATGTCTTTTGTAGCCTGTCGTCGCAACCAAACTCGGGTCAATGGATTCGGATTTTTTCAAGTCAATAATAAGCTTATATTTGACGACGAGGATGAACAACTTTTTTCAGTTAATAAGGGGAGAATTATTGGTTAGTAATCTAACATTACAAATGTCATGAATATTCGGAAGTTTATCGTAGTGAGTAGCTCACATTTAAATGGACGCTATGATTTGGTTAATTCTTCCAGAGAAGAAATTCAAAATAGATTCTGATGACTCTGATGAGGACGACGATGAAGATGGTGATAATTTATTACATATTGGGATGCGTCAGTGGAAGAGAACGTGACTGTTACAATAATACAAATATTTATTGCCGTGATAAATCTGACTTGTACACGGAGTGCCTTTGCAGACTTTTGAGGAGTATTTCTAAATGGGACCATTTTAATATAAAGTATATAGTTAGTTACTATCCGCAACTTAAGTGTACAAGTGTTCAATATAGATAGTTCAAATGTTTAGAATTGTATTCAAGTATATCAACGTGTGCGTATGAAACTGAAGGTGCATTTACATTTGGTGGTGACTAATTGTATGATAAGATGTTGAACATATTTATGTAAATACTGAAATCTCACTAGTTTTAGAATCCAATATTATCTGTTAACCAATGAGATACTATGTGATACTATTGTAGAATAATATGAGTACTTTTATGTTAGTTTCATTTTATGGCTTTTCACATACATATGTATAAGTAATAAATGATCTTTCAACTTATTTCTCCCCGTCGTCAGACTGAAGTAATTCAGTCATACTTTGTTCACAGTCAGAGAGACACATATAATATAGAATACAAACTAAAGTACAATATTAAAATAAAGTAATAATCCCAACTATCCCAGCATAAAATGACCGATCGTAATATTTTAAACATCGCTTTCGTAAGTAATCACTCTGCTTTGTTTGACTCATTGTCAATGAAATTATCTGTAACCGTTTTAATTAATTAATTTACAGTATCGAAAAGAACCTGCCGTGTCCGAGCTACGTGGAATCTTAAAAAAATGTGCTTCCACTCCAAACCTTCTTCCAAATCTAGTCACAAATGGAGAGGAAATCATTGATGAAGAAACGCCAGATATTCTTAAGGGTACTCCAGAGCGCAGGGTTGTAAAGTTCAGATATGTGTCTCCTTTGGATAGGTGGAGAATTCGAAAACGTATAATCTCCGCGTAAGTATATGCATCCACATTTTATATTTTAATTCTCATATCGTATACTGATGTATTACTCTTGAATGTTTTAATTACAATCTAATAATACTTTGATTTATTGTTTTAGGAGCACCGACAGTCTAATAAGCATCTGCAGGGACGAACAACCTAATATGCCATCAAACAAGGACGCAGAGCCTAGCTCATCAAAAAGAGGTCGAACTAATGAAAGGAACAGGCAGCAAATAAGGGAGCGATCCAGATCAAGACCATTATGCAATGACATTGAGCGAGACATCGCAATAATATCCGAGTTTTTAGCAGCCCACCCCCGACAATTTAGAGCACAACAAGATTTGGACTTGTACAATTTAAGTATTCTCCAATACTTGGAACTTGTTAAAGTAAGGAGATTAATTAATCATGATTCATTTTCCTTTATGCTAAGGTATATAAGTGTAAACTTACCTATATGTTTATCTATCCCTTCCAGTCGATTTCGGATACCTTTGATGGAAGGATCTTCAAAAAGATAGATTCAACCTATTCGTATCAGACAAAACTCAATATAAAAATTAAATTATATATGGAATTGACACTGGAATTGGCCAAAAGGATCAAGCTGAATGATTTCGTTAATGAACAACTATTACAAAAACGTAAGTTTAGAGTTTTGCACGTATTGAACTCAAATGTGTGTTATATTAATTTCTTTGTATTTTGTTTCCAGCTATTAGCCCTCACCTTAGTTGTACTATTCGCAAGAAAAAGCTTTTATTTCTCAAAACGTTGATTCACTACGGTGCGGAACAGATGGATTAGATTTTTGTGTGATTTAACTTACTTCTGAATATTATTTCTTCCTCATGCTTGAACGTAAACTTATACATTTTTTGACAAATCTCTTGACTTACCTGACTCGACCAATAGTCGTTTAATTAAATGTCACAATTTGAATATCAAAGACAAAATGAATAAAACTATCCAAAACTCGTCCGCAGTAATAACTAATAACCGTTCTCAAGATTTGTATTTGACATTTGTACCTATAATGTAACAAGTAAGTGAAATTTTCTACTTTAAGGGAACTTGAGACAAAATCTCATTTTTCATCATCATCATCCATCCATCATCGCATCGCCCACTTATGTATCTCATTATTCTTGCTTTGGTCTCTTCTTCCAGCCATGCATCGTCATCATACATAATATACAACAGATCGTACTCTCGTAGGAAATTTTGCAATATTCATCATTTACCTACATTTTGCAATTTACAGTAGCATACATATTCATCTTAGCCAGCTATAGGTATATGCATTCAACGCCGCATTTGAAATAATCTCTCTCCCAGATCCCATCCCATTCATCCCTAATAATATTGTACTTGATTTGATCTAATTCCATCTACAGCAGAAGAAGCATCACTGATTTTTTCTTCATAATAATAAATCCAGCATATTATCATGAGTTCAGTCAACTGCTACGCTACACGTAGACAACGCAACTACTACAAATACAACTGCTACTATTTAATGAGCACTACAACTCTTCTTCTTTTTCGTCTGTCTTTGGATGAACTGGTTTTCCAGAAGGGCTTCATAATAACAATAATAAGAAGAATAATAATATGCATAATACGGATGATGTAAGTAAGGAGAAAGAAAGCTGACTTATGATGATGATGATGATGGCGTAGGATGGCCGGAGGAGAAAATATACATACAAAATACGACGACAACATGCTTTATAGCAGTGTAAAAAGTGAGTGAGTGCCAGAAATGTAACAAACTAGACGGGTGAAGAAGAACCCGTTCACTTGGACTTCATCATTCTTCTATATGACTTTAGTTTGTATAGTAGATACGTATATAGCAATCTCCAGCCACTTTTGAAACGAACTAACATGGAACAACTGCAATTCTGCTCGGACTACCTTATCAAAACACCTTATCTCAATCACCCGGATGCCAAAGATTAGAAATTCTTCTCTGGATCATCATCAGAAATAACAAGATCAAACAAAAGAAAGGATAAGAAGACTGAATGGATTAGAGTTCAATTAATTGGTAATGTGCTTATCTCTTCCTTTCATGTGCCATGTCCTTCAAATACTCGTTTTGAAGATTATTATATATTGAAGGGACTTTGATCTGTGGAATTTGCTGAAAATTACAATATTACTGGAAATTCCAGAGACATACAATTTGGTTGAATATTATCTGTCTTTATTTCTTAGGAAGATTAGATTAATGTAGAAGGAGAATTTTAATAATAGAATTTTAATAGGAGTAACCCAAAGAATAAACATATCCAGTTGCTTATCAAGCAACTGGATATGTTTGGAGTAACCGATGTCGGATTGGGGTGTATTTTTATTGAAAATGGTGTAAATTGAATAGTATGCCGTGATTGCTTTGAATTTTGTCACAATGTCATGAATTAAATTTTAATTTAGGTGTTTTTATAGGTGCATTGTGAAGAGGTGTATTTTTTATGCAACGTAAATTACTTGAATTTTGTAAAGGCCGACAGTATAGTAGACATACGCGGGTGTTGAGGCAATGATTCTGTTTGTTTAGTAAAGGATAACCGTAGTTTATATAATTTCATAGAAAATTTAATATAATAATCAAACAAAACAATAATTATTGCAATATTATGCACTTTTATAAATCGATTATTTAATGGAATCTAAATTATTTCCAACAGATTTACTGGCGCAGACTGAAATCCAAAAAGAAGTATCGTCAAAATAACTTTCAACAAATCATTCAATAAAATGTTAGAACGAGTCACAAGTTTCCAGTGAACTGAATAATATGTGCCAATTAGTTCTCAAATACTATTGCGTATAGTCATGTAATCTCTTAGCAGACGACGTCAGTGACGAATTACGTCATTTGTAGTACAATAAATGGCCATGTCTTCGGAGTGGATTGGTTGGTGTGACGAAACAGCAAAGACAACGGCGAAAGAGGTAAACCTACAATTCTTGTAAATGTTATCATTTGATTTAAACATATATTTGAAAAGGACGATAACATGATTTAATTACAAAATTTTAATCTTGTCATTGGTTTACAAAATTTATCTTTAAAAGTATCATTGTTTGGTTGAACAGGTTGCCACACGATTAATTGCACACTATCCTGAAATTGTGACCACCGCTTCTGCTGTTTCTGAATCTCCTTCATCTGGGACAAATCAAGGAACTTCATCCACCGATGGAGAACTTACACAGTCGCAAATTCAAGTGAATGATCTCATACGACGCTTTGCTGAAGTATTCGCGCATCATTTAGAGTCTGAAATTTTGCAAGAGGGTGCTAACGACACATACTCTCTGCCCGTATTGAACGGTCACGACCAGAGAAATGGCCATCACAATAATAATACTGCCACAAACGGTGAAACTAATCATAGTCACCAGAAGTCGCTCTCTACAAATAGCGAACAATCTCAAAATAGGGAAGGGGAAGATGCGTTATCTGATGCCGAACCCTCTGTTCCTTCAACTTCACAAGCTCCAAGAAAACCGTTTTATAGAAGGTGTGTGAATTAAATATATAAATGCATGTATGTATGCCGTTTTTAGCAGTAACATTATTTTCTTTTATATTCAATTGCAGATTGTCATTCAAAGGGTTTCGCAAGGGGCGATTTTTTCACAAACAAATGTCAGATGAAGTTCAGCTCAACACTGCAGATCAGAGATCCAAACAGGATAAACACTCAAAAGCCAAATTAGCCAAAATTGTCGTTGAATCCATGAAGGAAGGAACAGTTCATTACTTAAGTGGAGAAAATCTGGATGGGACCCAAAAATGGGAGAAATGTCGTCTTTGCTTAGTTAAAACCGTCGGGGGCTACATGTTAGAATTTTATTCGCCTCCAAAGGTTATCTTTTTACATTTTTAAGATTAGTGAAAATGCATTTAACACAAAATTTTGTTTGTTTATATTTGCAGTCAGTCAAACCCAGATCAGGGGTATTTTGTTTTCTAATAACAGAAGCACGTGAAACTACAGCACTGGAAATGCCGGACAGAGAAAACACATTTGTTTTGAAGGCTGAAAATAATATGGAATATGTGATCGAGGCTCATGACACAGAAGATATGAAATCTTGGTTAACTACAATTACGTTTTCCATGAAAGCACACTTGGATGTTGACAGACCTGGAAATCAGAGTCAAACAATTTCTCAGTCAGGATCTCATGGCGAAGGAGAGGAATCTGGTCAACCAAATTCCGGCACTTCGTCCGGCAATGCTGCTCCCACGCTTCCACCCCGACTTCTCCAACAATCCCGTGATAATCCCCTTAATCCTATTCGTTCATCCAGCACAAATAGTATGCTTATTCCCTTAGTTTTGCTTGTGTTTATTGAGAATTTAATTTACCCTTTTTGATGAATTAGGCTTAAACGGTGCAAGTTCCGAGCCCCGTGGTGCATCTGGAGGTGTAGTCAATGGTGTCGTTGAAAATGGTCAACCACCTGCACGAGATATCTACTCTACGCTTCAAGAGTATCCTTGGTTCCATGGGACATTGTCGCGCTCTGAGGCAGCACGTCTTGTATTGCAAGAAGAAACAGATGGCCATGGAACTTTTTTGGTTAGGCAAAGCGAAACCAGAATTGGAGAATTTGTTCTAACTTTCAATTTCCAAGGGAAAGCTAAGGTTCGTAATATTTCGTATATATATTAAGATTTGCCTTGAAAATCTTGTCTGAAAGTCATACGACGTACCACTGTCAACAGCACCTGCGAATGACTCTAAGTCCCGAAGGTCAATGCAGAGTACAACATTTGTGGTTTCAATCAGTGTTTGACATGCTTGAACATTTTCGTATCCAACCAATTCCCTTGGAGTCCGGCGGGACGTCTGACGTTACTTTAACAGGTTAGAATATCATATAGTAGAGGCAGATGAGAATATCTGATCTCTCTCCGATATTATTAATTATATTATTTGTTATATAGTTTCTAAATTTTTTATGCATTTTTATACCTTAACAGAATTCGTAGTGGCATTGCCATCATTACGCGGCTTGACACAATTGCATCCTCATGGAGCTCAAGATCGTTCACGGGCGGCCCCAATGTTACCCGACACCCAGATGGTAAATTGTCGAAGTTCGAGTAATATGCAACATATCAGCCTTTGAAAATACAAATTCTTAATTTTCCCTTGTAGCAAGTAACTACTCACAATGGATCTGTTAGAACTAGAACAGAGTCTATGGAACGACTACAACGCGAACAAGCTTCCGGTGGAACAAGCAGAGCTGTTGAAAACACATATAGCTTTGTATAACTTCAAGTCTATATTTTTAATTCATTTCGTATGTATCGTTCCTGTCTTAGATCTGTATATCGCTCAATTATTGAAATGTGAAAGACTTTACAGAGTCAAATGTTTATTATGAGGGGAATATGTATAAAGAAAGGCCATTTTACGTTACAAAAAATGGATATTAGAATTATATAGAGCTGGTACCTCAAATATGCCAAGTCTATAATACTAGCCCAAACATGCAAATTATTGCAGTATAGAACCTGATTCACACAATTATTCGATAATGCTACTTTCTCTATACGAAAGTATTATTTTTGCGAATGATGTGTCTACGTACGAGATTGTGGTAGCGATTTTTGTGAAAAACTTAGTGAACCACCATGCTTTCAGAGTCGACCACATCGGTCAATTTATACGTCACAAATGCCAAGTAAACTTGAACTCAGAAATTTACTAGTTTTATCTTTGAACTCTGTATAGTGCATGCTTAAATGCAGCATTTAAAATGCTATTTTATCCAGAAACTTGTTATTTACTCTTCCGATCCAATAATAAGAAATATATAAAAATTGACAAAGTAGTAAAACGATTACAAATTAATTCTCTGTAAAAAAATCTTAATTTATTGTGTCGACATCTATAATTCTATAATAATCAGAGCACATTAAGTTGGCAGTACAAGAATTCGGCATTTGGTAATTTCTGCACGGCTGCAGATAGATATCTTTGTAGAAATAAGAATATAAAAATTAACACTGCAAACGAACTACAAACTGACGTCATACACCGAGAAGGACAATTTTCTTGGTGCGACGTGGACCATTAGTGTTAGGTGCCTTGCGTTTTTTCCCAGATTTGGGGGGAAGTTCTTCATGGTCTGGGCAGAACCATTCATTCTGAGGCTCTTTGGAAAGACCCGCGCATGATTTGTGGTAAACTTTGAAACAGTCTTCATAGTCACAGCAGAGAACATGACCACCAAAAAAGCATTTGGCGCATTCTTTATCATATTTTTCAAGTTCAGGATTTACGACGTCCACGACTTCTAAATCAGACTTAGCAACCCTTTTTCCAATATAGCCACGACATGTAGGTGTTCCGCAGTGACAACGGAATGGAGCAGAGCTGTTGTTGCCGTAGGCGTAGTCGAAGGTTAATTCTTCAGATTTTGAGATATCAGTGTGGGCAAATACACCCACGACAGGTTTTCCATCCGAAGTGTATTTTTCAATCCTACAATTCGGCTCACCTAGAAATAAATAAAACAAAATATTATTCTATTGGCATTCCCACTTAAATTTTACTACTTACATGAGTGATTAATCAGTCGAGAAATGTTACCACAGAATTCAGCGTCAATGAAAGTGTGCTTATCTATTTCAAGAATATAGAGTGGGTCCTCTTCCGTCTTCCTATTAGCTCGGTATTGCATTTCTGCATTGCTAATAATTTCACCACAGTATTCAATAATGAATTCCCCCTCTTTAAAGTCTTTTGCAGCTTTAACTGCCCACCCTTTGCCAGGCGTGAGAAACTGCTCGGTGTTGTCAGCGTCTTTCTTCTTTTGTGTAAACATCCTGTTTTCACATCGGTTTCCACCCGAACAGTTATCATCATTACATTCTATAGCCGTGTCTCTAATATAATATGGAAAGACGTTATGAAAGGGTTTCAAATATCACAAGCAAAGAAAGATTTACTATACCTATTATGACATCCAGAATTAGAAGTGCACACAGCTTCCACATCCTTCACTTCTCCACAATAGCACTCCATATGATCTCTATCTTTTTTTGCTGTTCCCACAGCTTGACGATATATATTTCGATCTATCTTCTTATACAAAGGGTCGGGCTATAAACAAAATCAATAACTTAATTGTTTTCCAGTATATTAAAATCATCATTATTTTGTTACTCTTAACTCACAGCTGGTAATACGTGATCCCTCATTTCATCTAAAAGGGCTGCGTAAAATCCTGCTTCATCAAAAGCTGACTTAACTTTCAAATTTTCTTCCTGATAGACTTTTACCGTCTGAAATTCAGGCACAATAATGTTACGAGGAATGAACTTCAGTTGGTTCGTAGTAACAATATCATCATGATCATTATGATGTCTTACAGTGAACAATTTGACGGTGGCCAGAGATAACGGGGATACTCGACTGGCTCTATCATAATACGACTGTACTGGCCCAAAATACTTTATGGAATAAAGACCCGCCTCTCGATCTTGACAAAAGTCGTAGCGACCGCATGACTCTCGAGGGAATAAAATACGAGACGGCCAAAATCTGAAAAACATAGGAATACAAATTGTGTTTTCGTTATTTTAAAAGTAAGAGCTTATTTATAACTGACTTGCTGCTTGGTTGTTGAAACCACACCGGTTGACCGTACAAAGGAAATAATCCCCAAAAACAAGAACTGCACTTGTAATCTCTACCGAATGTTTGAAGCGATATCCCATTTTTGATGTGTTCGTCACTGTACCCCACACATTCTGGATGAAATACTTGAAGACAGAGGTTACAATCCACTCGACTTTCATTAGTTGCTTTCAAATCTAAGATACACAATAATCAGATCCTCTCTTCGTTAGTATTAATAGTATTATTATAAAATTAAACTCACTGTTTCCACATGTAAGACATCCAAACCGCCTCTGCATAATTTTTAAAGTTGGTAAAACATGTTTAGGGCATATTACAAAATCCCTTCCAAATATCTCTTCTCCACACCCAGCAGGTAAACAATAAGCTGTCAAATTGCGTAATAACAAGAGTTAATTATTATAACACAAATAGGAAGAAATTATGTTTTAAATAGATAACTCACGTTTGTGATATGTCGTAGGGCACTGAAGGCAGCGATACCTGCTGTCTTTTGAGAAGGCTTTAACATTTCTCACTTTCCTGAACACATAATGCTCACCAACGCATGTGTGACAAAAGTGAATAGGGCAAGTTATTGGCCCTTGGGATCCTTGAACAATGGCTTGAGGCCAGCTCAACAAACAATGACGATGATATCGGAGATCGCACTTACTACACTTGGTTGCGATTTTCTCATTTTCTTTAGATGGCATTTTACATATATAACAAGCTTGATCAGCACAGCACTTGCATTTGTATAGTTCTTGAGTCGAGCCATCTGTAAAAACCCCATTATTTATTAGAACAAGTTCAATCATGAATATTGCTATTATTTCTATTATTAGATAAAAAAATCACCTTTCAACTTCTTAACTACAGTAATAAGGCACTCAGGATGATGAGGCAAATCGTGGCATAATGTATGTTGTCCATATACGAGGGGTTCAAGACACTCTGCGCATTTCCATCCAACATTATTAACAAACTTGAAACTTTTATCTATACTCATAAATCTAGCTTCAACATATTGTTTCATCGGCCCCCCTGGAAAATTATAGGATTAAATTTAGCATTTTATTCGATTCAAAATATATAGCACTACTTCCACTACGAATTTGATCGGTCTTGATATTGACCGGAACTCACCTCCCACTGTAATAATAAAAAATATTAATTTCAATTAAATAAAATACTTTAAACGTCAAGCTGAATGATTACCTTTCGGTCTAAGCTTGTGCTTGCGACTGATATCTGACAACGTTTCGGAAGTTGATGATATTGAGGGGGAAGGTGTATCCAAATTTCTAGCACCTCTCATTTCGAAGTTATTGGTTCCATTTAAGCCTGTCTCAGAATCGTTGTCACTAAGCTGTAATGTTGGGGTAATGGAAGGTCTTAATGAGTAAGTCTCTGAATGTCTTAGTTTTGCCTAAATAAAAACAGGACAATAAGGAAATCTCTTCTTAGAAGAGTCTTCTATTTGTCAATTATAACATTGTAAACCATACCTCCTGGGATTTATTATCAATATCTTCTAATCTCGGTTTAGTTTCCGATTTTCTAGTAGATTTTTGGTGCAGATTAATTTTACTTTGCTTGCGTTCTAAACTTAATGAAAATCCATGTGCTTGTCGTTCGGTTATACTAAGCTTCGAGAATTCCTTCAGCAATTCTACAGCATCTTTATACGGCTTCTCTTTTTTCCAAGTTTTCTTGATTACGTGAGCATTCAGGTGGTAAATAAGTGCAACTTGTTCTTCAAAATTTTCTTCATCTACTAAAATAATATCCTTCCATTGAAGGACCGCAATTCGAAATGCCGTTTCCAGAAACATAACGCTTCGATATTCCTCCGGCATCATTGATCCTGGAGTAGTCCCACTGGACGCTTCTCCTCCTGTATTATTACATGTTGAATATAATAAATTAATTTAAATTTCTCTTAAAGCTTCTTTTAATGATAATAACACCTACCCGGTTTATCTTGGAAACTGGCAATAAGTGCTGGCCAGTAAACTGAAATAAATATTACGAGATTAAATAAGAATTACACAAAGTACACAAAAAATTTTTTTTAAATAACTCAACCTGAGCCAGGGTTCCTTGCCCAAATCAGTCTTCCAGTCCCATTATCGTTTCCTAAATCCTCTAATTTACAGTTTTGCAGTTTAGGATGATTCTTGAGCTACTCATAAGAAATCAAATGTAACAATTGTAGCACATTATTTATCAAGTCAAAAACGTTTCATCAATACTTACATAGGTTATGAGATTTGTGAGGGTCACGATCTCCGTCCCATTGATATTGAACGTGGGCTTTCGTTTCACCATTTTGAATCTTCTATTTTCCTTTCCTGCTTTATTCTTCTTCGTTTTCAGTCTTTTATTGGCAATTGAGCCCCTTCTTGTCTTCCACATTCAATTCACCTCGAGATATATTTTTTCCCTGACAAAGAAAACTATCTTATCTTCTTTATCTCTATCTTATCTTTTCCTTTCCATTTTACAATTTTCCCAACTTATTTTTTCACCCTTCTTCTTTTGACGACACAAGAAGCAAGAAAAAGCCATGACTGATTGACTATACATACTAAACTAAACTAATTAAACCCTAATAAATATAAATCCCATGATGTCGGTCTTTTCGCAAGTATTTAGGTAGGAAAACCACAAGTCGAATATGAATGACCCGACTCGGGTCACGTATTATTATTACGTATAATAAATAATATGATTGTTTGAAGTCGTTAACCCCTTCAAATTTACTTTCTTCCCTTATCTTTAAAAACTCCAGCAGACAACCTGGACAATTCTTTTAGTGGAAGAAGTTAGCGGAGAAAGAAGAGGAGGGAAGAAACACTAACTTGCAGAAAAACGCCGTGGTGGGATTATTTTTCTATATACTCGTCTTCTTCATTCTCCTTTTCCTAACTAAACTTAAACCGACTCAGAACCAAAACCAACCAACCAACCAACCAACCTCATCTCATACACTTATTACGTTCCATCATCATCCTTCCTTCCTTTCTTGGGGCAACAAACGAGTTTAGTTCATTTGAGTTCAACTTAGCACACCGTGCTTGTTAATAATATAATGCATACAACCAAAACCAACCTCTATCATAAGAAGGCAAAGGTAAGTTGATGATGATGAGATGAGGCAGTACTAACCAGGCTTCTTGTTTTTTAATGGAGAAAGACCGCACCACACCGCTCACATTCCGACTCCTCACTCACTTGTGGCTCCAGTTTTATTACATTAAAATCTCCAGTTCTTATAAACTCCAGTACCAACAAGAATATGATCCGAAAGAACGAGATGGATGGAGAGAAAAGGGAAGCGCCAAAGGATTCCTTCCCGCTTATGTTGCACTCCAGTCCTCAACATAATTACACACCCTCCGAAAACCTGTTGATGACCCAAAGGTTATCAACATCATGACATGAATTATTTTCAATTCAATGGATTCATACGGTTTTTTTTACCTTATCTGCCCTTATCTATGCATCAGCTTATTTATGCATTTAGTTAAAAGGAGAAAAATTGGCCATGAAAATGCATACATGTAAAAATATTATTTTGAATTTTTTTATATTCTGGATATTTATTATTTACTTGCAGACCGTTTTAGTTTGAGTATTGCGAGTCTGTATTCATAAATTTAGATTTTAGATTTTATGTAATTATTCTGGATTCTATAATAGCCAATAAAACCAAACATCTCTCGAATGCATGCAAAATTGATATAACAAATACATTCTGCACGCAATCAAGAAAAAAAGGTATATAATATATCAGAGAGACTTTCGAATTCCACCTGAAATGACACGTATGAAAATATCACATTGGTTAAATCACTATTCTTAATAACAAAACTTTTAAATAAATGCAACATTGACAACAATTATGGAAATTCTGGTGGTAGTATATGATAAATGGTAATAAATATTGTACAATAAAAAGTGAAAAGGACAAAAAAAGAAAATATTTCTATCAACATATTCAGATCAAATAGTTGTATTGCATGTTAGACAAAATCAAAATACTGAATGTGGTAATAATAATTTATGTGAAAACAGGATTGTATTAACAATAATAATAACTAATTAACTGATTAGTTTACTATTTAAGTAGTGGATGAGGTAACAACGAGATAGTTGGAGAGCGAACTAATTATTAACTAGAGTTTAGATTGTACCTTAAGTTTCAGTTTGATTCGATTTGCAAGGAACCATGTGACTAATTTTGTAAGTCGCATTCGCTAGTCTGTATCGTGAATCTATTTTATTTGTAAATGAGTAAAGTAATCTCCGGAATGCACTTTTAATTGTATGTATATTTGTTTGGTGATTTTCTTTTAATCCGGATAGGTGTCAAAACTTGCAGAATCAAACACAGAAGGTAACATGCAATCTAGCTGCATCTGCAAAAGACCATCAGGAAAAGCCGTTTGTGTTTCGCCATCGATTGTCTCCAAGTACGAGGGACTATTGATATTTCCATCCTGTGGGAATCGTAAAGGATAGTCTTCAGATTCCATTGAATATGGCTCCAAAGAAACCCGAGAGTCGAGTATGCCATGCCATTCGGAAGTTGAAGGGGCAAGCCAATTATTCATAGCTACCTGTGTTGGGTGTGTATTCGCTTCTGACTCTGAGTTTACAAATGAGGTCTGAGTTTCAGTAGTGACGAAATCATTAAAACTGATTAAGCTAGGATCTGAAAGATGAAAACCAGAAGAAGCAGCGTCCGTCTGAGTTTCTCTGGTAAGTTCGTAGCGTAAAAAGTCCTCAAGGTTGAAAGGTTCATCAAAACCTACACAAACTTCAGATGTTCTTACAGATGGTGAAGTTGTGTAGCCATTTACTCCAATTTCAAACTGTTGGTCTAATACATTGACAATATTTGGTGTAACGGGAACGGCATCATTTGCAGTGTTCAATTCACGCGTATCTTCAAGAACTTCGTCGCCAACGATGCCAACCATTGACATCAGCATTTGCAAGGAAATTTCGATACTTTGTGTATTAGTATTGGTAGTAACAGCTGGTAGAAATATTGCCGCGGAATCGGATTTATTTTCAGGTGTACTAATTTCATCAGAGTCACTACGAGAAGTTGTTGAAGTAGTAACCGAACATTGAGTTTCCGCTTCAGCAATCTGTTTTTTCGATGTCCTTCTTCGCTTTGTAACATTTAAGGTTTGAGCCTCTGTGGAAACCTTGAGCTTCATCTTCCCCGTTTGCGTTTCAGCAGATCTTTTCCTCCCTTCCATTTGACTAGCAGTGCTCTTTGGTTTGGACGAAGATGCATCTGGTGTTCCAATTTCAGTATCAGTTTGGGTACAAGTCTCGGTTTTCACTTTAGGTGTGTCAACTCCGCAGTCATACGTCCAGATAACGTGACTAGGTGTACCGCTAGGCCCACAAGTTATAGTTTTCGGACGAGGAATTATCACTTGTACTGGCAGTGGTCCAGGCTTATCCTTTTGTTTCAGATCTTTTTCTGCTTTTCGAAGGGCAGAAATTTCACTTTTTGCATTTCTACCAAAATAAAATATTATTTTAAAAGAAAATGGTACATCATAAAGTAAGAAAAAGAAACAATAATAATAATAAATTTAAAAAATCATTACTTACGCAATTAAATTTTTGTATTTGCTATAATCAGTAGAATGATCATTTCTTCGGCAGTGAGTTTGAAGAGCTTCCAGTGTATTGTATTGCTTCTGACAGGCAGAACATTCGAATGAAATTCCACAACTTTTAATGTGACCACCTAGTAATCCCAGCGTTGAGAATGATTTACTGCAATTGGAGCACGCAAAGGTTTTCGGAGCATGTATCTTCAAATAGTGCTGTAAGATACATATTGTTTGCTTAGCAAATCACAATAAGTCAAATTATTACAATTTTAGCATTATTAGCTTACTTGTCTCAGGTACTTCATTCGACTAAACCCACGAGATTGATCCAACATCTGAAGTCCAGCATAGCACACGCTTTGATTACAATAATATCCAATCTTAAGAGAAGCAGGTAAATCACAGTTTTCGCTCAGTCTTGTTGTCCTACACTGTTCTTCCAATATCAGCGTTAGATGCTTCCTAGCGTGCTCTTCATAGGAGTTGATTTTGTCGTTGCAATAATCTGCTGGACATTTGGTAAGCTTTGTTGTCGGAAGCGCGACCACGTGTGTCGGAGGACATATTTTAATCTCATTCCACTCTTCAGGACCTGTATATTTCATATTGATTTTACTTATAATACTAAAAGCAAAACATTTCCAAAAACCAATTAGAAATTAGAATTACCTGGAGCAGCTCTAGCTTCCACAGATGGAGGAAGCAATCCAAAAGAAAAGAGAGATCCATTGTTCAGAAGAATGAAACCAACCGCAGCAGATGGAAGTGGAGTCTGTCCATCCCCCTGGTTCGACATAAAATTTGACACTGGAGAATCCGATTGCTCCATTGTGCTTCACATCTCAATCTAATATCAGGGAAAGACGTCATTATATAGAGTCAAAATAAAGATATATATATATAATATATAATATGATTAATTATGTAGCACTAACCAGAACCGATCATTTTAGTGTTTAATCATCGACGCACCCAGCCTTCTTCAACACATGTGATAAAGTAAAGTGATCATATCAGTCTCTGTCGTATCAATACAATCTGTAAACAAAGAAAATGCCATGTACAAACTTAGGTCTATCCTGCACGTTAATTAACCAGAACATACCAACCAGTACACATCATTACATTGCATATAATACGAATTTAAGATATCAAGCTCTTAACTTAACCTAGTTCTTAACACATTATTTAAACCAACCTTCTCGTACAGAGCTGCCTCCAATGAATCCCTTCTTTTGGTGAAATCTAGTCGAATAAATTGTTACTCCTTCAATTACAGCGAGTAGTGCAATTAAGATAAAATGATTTTAATTGACTTTATTGTCAAAAAACGTCGTGAAGAAGAGTGCGATGAAACTCGACTGCAGTAAAGATTGAAAAAGTTCTCAACTTTCCCGCTGAACAGGGCACTTTGCAACCACCATAACTTTCTCCACTCTAACTTTCACTCTATTGTGTCCCCTTTTGCAGGGTCACTCAATAAAGTACAAGGATTGGAAGTTACCTGAATTAATAGTATTGCCATATTTTTTGGGATTTTCGAAGAATTCATAATGATCATTTTTTTATAAACTTGGTGAAATGGAAATAAGGCATTGCATTTATTTATATCAATTTATTATAAACTATAATGTATGCTGGAATGATTCATATTACAACACAAAAAAGCCATAATTCACTCACATACATCCTGCCAATATGAATCGATGCATTCCTCAAAGTCAATATCTTAAGCCATACAGATAATCAAAGTCAGTGGGAAGGAGAGAGAAAGCAGGGAGAAAGCTAACTCACTATTTTCGGGCGTCGCATAGATGGAAAGCGACGTCGCAACGTCCTTTAACATTTAAAAGACCGACCACCATACATACATACATACAACTACCTCCTCCTCCATTGCAATGCCGAGTGGGTTTGGTGAAAGTGTGATGTGAGCGTATTTCTCCTTTCTCTTCTGACAATTATATGTGTTTTAGTAGTTCATGCAGTTGCAGTGTCTCTCTCTCTCTCTCTCCTCTCCGTCCAATCTTGAACGTGTGTATATCATTTCATTTCAGCTTCGCTTCAGCCACAAACGAATAAGCATGAGTTGATATGCATTCATTCATGTATGATGATGATGATGATGATGATGAAATCTACCTAAATGTCAATAAGCAATTATACAACGCTTTTTATCCGCAATGAGAATATAAAGAATAAAAGAAGTAATGAAAAATTATACCACAAAGTAATCATCTCATACAAATTGGTGCTATATACATAGATTGCTATAAAATTTGTGCGAAGAGTCAGTCTCATTATGGTTTCATTATTATTATTACTAATCTCAACTTTTTTCGTAATGCCGACAAATGAAGAGAAGTCGTTTCGTCATTGGCGACTAAAACTAAAATTTCGTGTCATCTTCCCCGTCCTTCGTTCTGGAACTCACAGGTTATGTATGCATTTTGGCATAAAGGGAGCCCTACACTTTGAAACATCAACTTTGCCATTTTCTCTTTAGGACTTTGCCAAAGCTCGGGAAATGATCATCAACATTTTGGTACAGCTAAACCGACAAGTGTAAGTACTGCATACAAGGACTCTCTCAACATTATTTGCAAAATAATCCAAATTTCTGTGAAATGGAGAGGAGAAAAGAGGCATTTCCTTGGATTCTCTCTTATACCCCGAATTCTGGGTAGTACCGTAGTGTGTAGGTAGTGTGTAGTAGTCAACTGGACGGGTAAAGCAGAAAGAGCTAAAAACAAACCACTCGCTCATTTCCAGCTTCAGCTCCAAGAAGAGAGGAGTTTTGAAAAATTGCTAAAATCATTATTTGCACAAGATCAAACGGCCTTCTTCTATATATTCGCAAATAAATGATAGGGCGTTTTCTGAAACTTATTATTACTCTGCGAAAAGGTGGGTATTTTCAATTAATAGCACAAGTTAAGTTTACGTTAATGGTGGTGGTTGTTATTTGGTGTTGAGGTTGTCCTCTCAAATTCTTTCTTGGTAAACTTTGAACTTTAAAGATTTTCGTGGAATGCAAAACTTCTTGAACATGCATACATTAGTTTGTAGTTGTGATAAATTAGAAAAGTTTGACAATTGAGAAATATCGGTAATACTCTACGTACGAGGTTTATTGGGTTCTTTTATATTCTGGTCATAAATGGCGATAAAGTTGAAAGTACATAAAATATTTTTGGCATTAATCTGACGAATCGAACTTAACATACATCCCGATACATCCTGATAACATAAAATTAAAGGTTTACATACTGGTTTGGAGGATAGGTTGGAAAGGATGTCAGTGTATATTAATTGCTTGTCATTTTGGCATGCAGGAAATTTTAGTAGGTTGAAATTCCTAGAATTTTGAACAATAGTTTGTAAACAATTTTGTTTTGCTTCATATTATAATAACTTCCCTTGTGCCTTGTCATTTTCGGTTGGACTTTGTAACCCCTTTTCCCAGTTACTTGTAGGTGATAGATTTACAAATCTAGACCATTGAACTGAATGGAATTAGTTAAATTGTTTGGCGAGGGCGTAGGATTGTTGTAGTTATATCTATTCTTTTTGTGTTATCTGAATGATTAGTCATGAGGTTGGAGTGCATTAATATTAAGAATCACTAATCTTTATTTTATTGAATTCTTTCAGGTACACTATTTGCCTACTGCAGTTCTGTTACAAGATAACTAATCAAATCGTGCCAGTGTACAGTATATAAACATGATGTTTCGCATATTTGAACTCGAGATAGTCCTTGAAACTTTATCTCGTCCTTCTGCCTGCGGCCTACTGTCCCGTTCCAACGCCACGAAGGGAGAAGATATAGATTATGATAGTGGTGATCGATTTATCAAGAATATTGTACTGCAATAATAATAGTTGTTAGTAGTCTAACTTATTTACGACTCCATGTTGTTATATAATGCCCCTTATTCAATTGTTTAGGACGTTCTTAGTACATTTGTTCGCGAATGAACCTTCACAGTGCTTTTGAACTTCATCGAATTATTTTAAGAGCTTCTAGAGTTATTGTGATATCGAATGAATAACTTGGATCGTGCAAGTTTAGGTGCAATATGACTTGTGATTTGTATTCTTGATTTTTATTTGGGTTGCGTATTCGTGCCAGTTTGTTCTACGATAGACTAATCTTAGTTAATAGTGATGCTACTCTTTCCTATGGATCCTTGTTCACATACTCTCCTAAAGGGTAGTATGTTGAAGTGGTAGGGAGGGTATACTTGCCCCTGTTCCGTCCCCTGTGTTTGTAGATGAAGCCGGATATGGATGGGGGATTGAATATGGACGTCAGCGTATTATCGCCTGACGAAGCCAAGGTAAGATTCTAGTTTCAATCTCATCTATTCATACATATAACCTATTCATTAAAACTGTATTCGCCAAAATGATGTATGGTATGACTTGTTTTTAACTCGACAAATTTTCAACAGGCGTTGGAGACTTTAAAAATTCTAAATCCGATAATAAGTTTATCTGCGGAACGACTGGATGGACTTCGGACTCAATGTGCTACCAATGCTGAAATTACCCATCAAGAAATACGAACTCTTGAGGTAGAATCATTTTTGCTATTGACTAGGTCTATTAATTAAGCCATTGCGCATTGAAGTGAAGAATTAATGCTTGCAATTTTAATGATTTAGGGCAAACTTATAAAGATGTTCAGTGATCAATTGGTAGCAAAAAAGATAATCTCTTCACACAATCTGCCACCGGAATTCCAAAATAAGTCATTGCGATTATGGCTTCAAGTTGTTGGACTGACGTCAAAATTGACACAGGTAATTATTTTTAAAGCTTTTCTGGAGAAGATTTGTTCAGACTTTCATATGTGTATTGACTTCACAGGGAATTTGCATTCGTGCTGGAAGCTTAGAAAGCTTAAAAGAAAGATCAGATCACGAAATTCGAAATTTAATGGCGGAATATTATGCAAATGAAGAAGAAACTCGCAGATTGACGAGGGCATTGCAGAATTTAAAGCGATATACGGGTATTTTTTCAACAAGATATTTTTTATTGCTTCAATTCGATAACATTCAATTATTTAATTATTCAATTATTATTGAATTTCAATAACTTTGTGATATAGATTTGAGAAGCAGAAGTCAAAAAGAAAATGAGGCTTCAAGTATACCTACTAGTAACGACTTAAATGATCTGTATTGGGATTCTTGGGACATGAAGAAAGTAAACAACGAGTCAATTCCTTCGTCATCAAGTCCACACATTGGTCGTGTTCGGGCTTCACGTAGCTCGGTTCCTTCAGAAGAATATCTCAGGGATGGAAGTTGTAGACAAGGACCTTCCGGGCAAAATTCTTGTTCAACTACACCGTGTACCCCAGTTACAACGAGAGCACCTTCTTCTTTGAATTCTCCAGCTTTTTCCCCGGGATCTCATCCAAATATTTGTTCCCCTACGAATTCATCAGTTTTTTCTCCATCGTCACCGGCTTCTTGCGACCATGGGCCAACTCCACCTTCAACTCCTCCTGTTAAAGGTAAACTTGAATTTTCCACGGTACTATGTAATATTAGGGATTGTGTTTAAAAATATATTCTTTTACATCCTTAGGGAAGAAACATTCCGTTCCACTGTCACAAATTGGAGCATCAAATAGTAACTTGCAACCCGACAACTTTTCTTTGACAAAATCCAAGTCCCATGAATCGCAATTAGCTAATCGTATTGAGTCAGTGTCTGAAAGCAATCTCGTTAGGTGAGTCCAGCCAATTTATATATATACAATTGAATATATCTCTATTGGAAGGACTGAAAATGTGGGGTTCCTTGAAGTTGTGGTGGGCTTTTATTGTATTAATGTACTAAACTAACTCCGCACAATTTATTGATACATTTTAATTTGCACCTGCATTCTACCATTTCTTATTAGCGGTTTATTTTTTAATCGCGTGCTTATTAGTGCAATAATCCTTGTATCGACAATTTATTCTGAAACTTTAAAATAACAATCTTACCAATTGGCTATTACCTTGGCTTGTATTAGGCTTTTTGTCTTGTTCTTACCACGAACGAGCTTTGTTAACTTTCAACTACATTTTACTTCAACTAACATTAATGACACTATATTCCTTTATTATCAATTAGCATGATACCTATACTTTATCTGTTTATCTTTTCATCACTTATATTTCTCGCAAAAGTGTATTGTGCTGTAAACTTAATTTATTTGTATTATGTGTTTGTTCTTGCTCGTGACGATCCCATCCTGATCCTGTGTTGATCTGATGCACTCACTGATTGTTCACTGCTCTGATGTTCGTGTGTCTTGATTGATGATTTTGTGGCATGCTTTGTTCCGTTTTTTGCACTGTCGTCTACCAACTATTACGTGGAATTGGTGAATTGACAACACCTTAGTCCGCACTTGTACAAGCCCAATGTGTCCAGAAGTGTGAAGGATATGAATTTAATGAACGCGTTTTCTACGCCATGGCTAAATTACTCAATCGGAATCACTATGGGATATAGTTTGGACCAATTGCCGGACAAAAGACGAGAACGGCTTCCGACTGAACCTGGTCCAGGGATCCCAACATCTACTTGGGACTCATCTGCCACCCCATCTTCCAGCAACACTGTATTATCCTCAAGTTCGGTAACGGCCTCAATGAGCTCAGTAAACAATTCCAGTATGGGTGGATACGCATCCCCTTCATCTGCAAGTCCAATAAAGTCACCCCCTGTCGCTCATCATCATTTGATGGAGATAGGAGACGAGCTGGATCCGCACAAAAGTATGAATATCTTGATACTTGCGACAAACATGAGGAGACATGTAAATTTCAAATTTACTTTTATACAGATTCGCTGCAAGTACCTAAATCGCCAAGGACCCCAACCTTAGCAAGAAGCATGGGTCATATGATCTCGCATAGATTTACCAAAATGATTAAAGTCACAACATGCGATTACTGCTTTAAACAAGTCATTATTGGCCTACGTTGCAAGGAATGCAAATTTAAATGTCATCGCGACTGTGAGGTAAGCAATTTAGTTATAAAATATTTTTAGGTGTAATACAAACGTCTGTATGTATCGAGAAAGTAACTTAAAGTAACTTAAAACAACTTCAACATATGTTAACAAACAACTTCATCAAATGATTATGTTTGCTTATTATTATTTGAAGTTGGTAGCATAGAATCTTCCAAACTATCTTTAGAACTAATACTGCATGTGACATATTTGATAGCTGACATCTATTTAATAGAAGTAAAAGGAATGATAACATTAAAAATCATTTTTTCAGCCTAAAGTTCCACCTTCCTGCGGACTTCCAACGGAATTTATTGATGTGTTTGCACAATATCTTAAACAGGATGGTAAGTTTATCAGTATAAGTATATAAGTTTCATTTTAATACATTTCTAGATTTAATGGTTGCCTTTGTCTTTATCATTTGTAGTAGACCGACCCATGCCCAGTTTTACGGCATCACCATCCCACTGGGGTAAACGAGATCGAAAGAAAACTCGTCCGCCTGGAAATATGATACACACACAGCCGTTTCCAGTATGTTTATTTTTGTTAACATTTTTAACTTTGTATTAATTGTGCGTCATTAAGGGTCAAGATTCCAGTTCCAATACATCTAGCTGCAATAGTTCTACTCCTTCCAGTCCTTTCTTCGCACCCAACTCGGGCCCCGCTTCATCTTACTCTAATAGCAACCATTTCTTTCCACCAGGTACAAATATTAACACTACAAATCTTATTAACATATTCTATTACTCCATACAGTCTTACATTTTAATTTATTTATTAATAAGATGGAGATCGTGGTGTGACACTAGAAACTGGACCTTTAATCGATCGGGGTTTGTCAGAACGCACAAATGATCTCACCAGTACTGAAAAGTCTAATGACTCCGATCGCACTATTTCTCAAACTTCTGGGTCTGGGAGTACAGGTAAAGGAAATTCGATTTATTTTCAATTAATATTTACACTACATATAATAATCAATACTGGTCTGGGTTTACAGATTCTGAAAAAACGCTAGCGCTCCGAGTTGACAGTCAGGATAGTCAGGTTTCTGACGGTGAACCTGGTGAGCGGTCTTGGCCAAGGCAAAACTCGGTTAGTAAAGTAGCATTTAGTGAATTGTTTAAATGTATATTGTCAACTAAGGCATTATATTTTTTTATAGCTCTCCAATCGGGAGTGGGACATTCCGTACGATGAACTCAAAATTGGCGATAAAATTGGAACTGGCCATTTTGGGACTGTGTATCGTGGAAACTGGCACGGCGACGTAGCAATTAAGTTGTTGGACATGTATTTGGACAACGAAAAAACATTGGAACAATTCAGACAAGAAGTTGCTACATTTAGAAAAACTCGTCATGAAAATTTGGTACTGTTTATGGGTGCCTGTATGAAACCACCAAGATTAGCCATTGTTACTTCGATGTGCAAGGGGATGTCGCTCTATACTCACGTTCACCTGCGGAAGGATAAATTCAATATGAATCGAATTGCGGCTATAGCGGCTCAAATTACTCAGGGAATGGGCTACCTCCATGCTCGTGGAATTATTCACAAAGATCTAAAATCTAAAAACATTTTCATTGAGAGTGGGAACGGAAAAGTTGTCATAACTGATTTTGGATTATTCAGTGTCACAAAACTGTGTCAAGGACTTAGGTATTATATCTTAGCAATGCTCTATAGTTAATGTAGCAACGATGTTTATTTAATACTCATATAATTTGTTGATGTTCAGGGAAGGAGATTCATTAAGCATTCCTCCAGGGTGGTTGTGCTATTTGGCACCAGAACTAATGAAAGCTTTAAAACCTGTATCTAAACAAGAAACGGAATTTCCATTTACTACAGCCTCTGATATTTACGCCTTTGGCACGGTTTGGTACGAACTTCTTACAAGTGACTGGCCTTATCAAGGGTTACCGGCTGAAGCGATAATTTGGCAAGTAGGATCTGGCATTCGCCAACCACTTCCAACTCTCTTTTCCCGAGATGTTAAGGTACTTATAATTAATTTTAATTATTGTGTGTGGCCAATTGATGCAAAATTTTTGTTCCTTGAAATTCCAGCTTTTTTCACTTATGACTAAACGTTTTAACACTTTTTTACTGTAGGAAATACTGATGAGTTGCTGGGCCGCTAAGCCTGAAGAGCGATTAGACTTCACCAAAATTCAAAAGATTGTTGAAAAATTGCCAAAAAAGAGGCTAGCTCGATCGCCTTCTCATCCCATACATCTTTCAAGATCAGCAGAATCTGTATTTTAAAAGGGAAGAATTAGATAGATAGAACAAGTAACAACATGTCACCAAGTCATTTTATTTAATTATTTTCATTAAATAATAATATGTATTGTCGGGTAGAAACAACAAAGTTAACATAACCCGACTTACTTTAGTTAAAATTTTACATTTTTGTGATGCCCACTCAATAACTAAGGTAATCATCGATCGTATAGTGAGAAATTATTAGATGTAAAGATATTTGGTGAACTGAGCTAGTCTGACAATGGCGAAGAATGTAGATTTCATACAAAGTAATACGTTTGTTGTGTGATATGTCATAAAATCTAGTTTAGCAATATATGTATGCCATTGTATGGTTTAATTTAACAATATCGAATAGAACGAATACATCATTGTATTCGTACTGCACACTAATATATAGTTGCGTATGGAGTATTTCTATATGAGTTAATTCTGTCAAAACAATTATCAGGCTTTTACTTCTGTCCTGTCTTGATGTTTCATAAACGCAAATTTAATTTCTGTAAGGCATTTAAATTACGTATAGGATTTATGCGATTAATGCGTACTGGTTCAAATGTCAATTTGAGCACTATCAAATCTTTGACGCACAGTCAGCAGTGTCAAATAAGCTCCATGAACATTAATGTTAGCCTTTCAGCAAATTAGTTGCAGTTATTTTGTTGTCTGTTACTCTTATGCATTACTTATCTAAATTAAGTAACAACTAATAGAAGGTGTTCGTAGCTCTGCGTTCTCCGTAATTTATTGTATGATCTCCAAAATGTTAATGGTTCATTATTGAGTTCAAATACCGTTATTTTTATGCGGCAGGAATATAATAATCCGTAATAAGCCTCAGATTCTATATAATGTACTATACAGGAATATTGTTGCTGTAACATTTTTAATTGTACTTATTCGCAATGTTTGTTCCTAAATTTTCAAAATTACTATATCGTACGTACGAACTGGTTGTTACTAATTATGCACATTTTAGATGAACATTAAAGAAAAACTCATTATTATTAGGCTAGTTGCTCTCTTTTGTTGTCTATAAGAGAGTAGGAGTGGTAATTAATGTGTAAGTTATTCCAATATGTTTTTCTTCGTCCTTTGCGAAGGATTTATTTTTTAATGCGATTGTTTACTTGTCAATATCATGCCGTATTTTTTCATTTAAAAGAAGTCTTTTACAATACATTTTTATCGCTATACATTTCAGCACAATATAGAATTCTTTACAAGAATAGTTATTATTGCAATATTTTTAATCAAAGCAATAACGCTATTTTAAATAATTTGGATGATTTCACTGTAAACTGTGATATTACTCTCACCGAAAACAGAGATGCGGTACGATTTATGTTATAAAACCTACAAGAAGCAATTGTAAGGTATAAAATTGTATTTATTATGAGTTAAGCGAATTATTATTTAAATTTTACGAAAACGACAAAATATAGTTATGATAAAAAATACTAACGTATTGCAGAATGCATTACTATTCCACAGCAATATTATGTATTTTTTCTGTAGGCAACAAATTTATAATGAAGAAAACTGTCCATTGACATGGGTTTTTTAGATCTTAATTTATCAGGGACATGAATATAATGTAGTACAACTACAATTTATTTATTCTTTTGAGTAGTAATTAAATAACCATCAAAATTTAGAAGAAGAAGTCTCTTCTCCATCACTTATGGAAGTCAAGTGTACGAAACATGCAGGTTTATAAAGAAAAGCCGTATCACATTTTTGTACATCGAAATTATTCGGAATGCAAATAGTTGATATCTTTGTGAAGGAATAGAGTATAGAATTTTTGTCCAGATAAATAAATTATATAAAATACTTTATTCATGTTTTGCAACTGTGTGCATTTTAATTACTGGCATTATATGTAAATTTACAACTATACATACTTATGTATACATTGTAAATCAACATAAATTCTATGACCCAGGAAGGTGGGCATATTGCAGAGAAAGCCGCTGGAGAGCGAAACGGTACAGGTCAATCTCTGCGTGAAGTTTCCTCTGCAAAACTTGTCGCACTTTGTGAGCCACTGGGCGAGCATTTATAGAATTTCTCATAAAACGTCCTTTCTCTCCTTCATCTGCAATGCATTATTCCAATAAATCCTTACTGTGAACATTAGACACAAGGCGGTTGCATAATGTTGGTGATGAATTTGTGGTCGCTTGTTCAATTAGGTTTGAAATAGAAAATCTGCCTCAGACAGAAACATGACACACCATCCACGCAAATTATAATAGGCATTTTGTCGACTCATTTGCAATAAAAAAACTTAAAGCAATCTTATTTTTTTATTAAAAAAAGGGACTACATGGACTATCTGAAAAAAGTAACCTACCAAGCTGATTGTAGATTTGTGTCACACCAGCAAAGAACTTGGGAACGTAATTTTCCAGGACAGTCAAAGTTTGATCCATTCTTTCCAGCACACCGACGACAGAATAGTACCTCTCAATGTTGAATTTAGCCATTTGTGTTCCCCATTTGTCATTGATTGCTCTGTTGTTGGGTACAAAATTTCTCATTGTCATAATCCGCAATACTCATTTCGATCCTCTCTCTCTCTCTACTGTAATAAGTTGTCCAGGCAGGACGCAATTTTTTGGGCTTTTCAACAAATAAATGGGTGGGCTTTTATGTAAAGTGAAGGCATTAAATCAAAAGCATTAAAATCTGACGGTGTGCCGCTCATGATTTTTCTATTAAGCAATAAATGACATATCTACATACATTTTAGACTTTCACTTCATTAGCAAATGTTACAAAATTTGAACCAACTCTGATATAAACTACTTACACGCAAGAATTGTGCTGTCCACAAAAGAAAGGGACTGAAAACGTAAAATCTGGAGTTCCACTTTCAAACTGACACTCTTCTTCTCCCTTCATGACACAGTCCTCGAATTTCATGTTTTTCCAAATGTGTCCTTGATTTAACAAGAATAAATTGAGACATCCATTTGTACATGTTTAAATATACATAGTCACACAAACCGGATCCAGGGGATTCTGCATTTCTCCGTGAAATTTCCAGTTCAGCCAGTTGCTTATCAGCTCTACGACCAAGAAATTCTGATTGAATTCTCACGACAGGATCTCGAACAATATTGATGTAAATTGGTTTCTCTTTTGTAAATCTGTTTATAATTATAAATAGTTTTATAACTGAAATGAGTTTGTATATAAATGTATTGAAATGTTATGAAACTCTTTAATACTTAGTTTACTTTTACTTACTTTTGATATCGAGTAAAGTTGACAAAGAAGAAATGACGATCATAACTTTTCGGAAGATGTTGATATTCAAACCAAGTCACCAAACTTTCCTGTTCTTGTTCTAGCAAGAATCTATAACAAAACGGAAACCATAATGTATTTTGATTATGGCATGCATACTCGTAAAATAATAATTCTGGAAAAAATGGAGCGTGCATGATGAACTCATATCATTATTACCTGGGCCATGGGGTTCTGTACTCGTGTGGTTGATGTGAAAATCCATTTCTTGTGGTCAAAGCCTTCAATAATTCTACCAAGGTGCCTCCACCACAGTGAGGAACACGATTTAAAACTAACCAAATACTGTCTGCATGAGTTCTGAAATTAACATCAAAATTAACCTTATTTTGTCAAAATAATTTGTAAAAAAAAACTTTAACTAAATCTTGACAAGTAGAATAGTTGTTAAGTTTCATTACCTATTTGAGTCTGTTGGTGTGATAATGGCCTTGTCCAAGTTTTCCAAGGTGTTCCATTCTTCAAGCAAGTCTGGAGGAATTGCAGTCGTTGTGGGTTTCAAAGTTATTCGCTTGCCAACTTTTCTATTTATCTTGAATGTGCTTTCATCCAATTCTGCGAATTTGTCCTTATGATGATAAAACTGTTCCAATTTATCCGACTTTTGGTAACTATCATTAGGATGAATCGATGTGACTATGAAGAAAAGGAGGCAAATCTTAAGCCCTAGTAAGAACAAAAGTAGCGGAATGTACCTAAAATGAATGAAACATTCAGAATTTGGAATTAGTCACGGAATTCACAAAATCATGGAATCAATAAAATATTTTCTATTTGATTTAGTACAATACCAAAAATTTATGTAAATCGATCGCAAAATGCGTGAGAAAGACTTCATTTTTCAACATGCTGAAAACAACTCGTATAAATTTAAACTAAATTTAAACTGAATTCCGGCCTGTCTCCGGTCCAAGTAAAGAGTTGACTACAGTTTTCAAAGAAGTCTGCATGAACAGCGTCAAAATGGTATCATTGAACTGAAGAAAAAGAGCATAAAAACATATTTCTGGTGGTGCTGCTGCTACTTGAAAGCATTTACTGCAAGTGGATCTATGACAATGAATTTTACGCATGGCTACCGCACATAAATAGCAAGCAATGAAACTGCATATCTATCTACTTTTCGGATGTGAGATCATGCTGATGGGAAAAGACGCATTATATAATCAAGTGGTTGTTGGGATGTGATCATGCCCAACATTGTCATAAAACTTTGAGATTGCATGATATGGTACATATAAACAACAACGCAACGCATTCATGCAGCATTAGAAGATGCCCTCCTAATTTTCTTCAAGATTTTCATTCTTATCATCATTGCCTTCATTATATATAACATCCCATAATATTTATACACAATGCTAAATTCCCGACTTCTAAATGCTATTTCTGCTGTTACATCAAATCTCATATTAATAATATTTAACGATATGTGTTTATTTCAGCCAATTACAAGAAAGTTGTGGTATGGTATCAATCTCATAATACGATTATGCTTATGAATATCAAAAACTCGGAATTCATGCACAAAAACAAAACCACATCAATGATGTTGAAGCGAGCACTGGAAAAGCTAGACCGCTATACATACATGGTTTTAAGCAGCATAAAATATTTCATTGTGTTGACCTGCTGTGTAGCTTGAACCTAAGAACAAATATCACAAAATAAATGGCCCACATAATCTTCATGATATTCTAAATTAGAATTTTGCATGCCTCAATAACACATTAAAATGTACAGACAGAAAACGCTTTCCTAAAGTGCCTCTCAATTTCTGTTATGTATTCTAGTAAATAAATTTCCACTCACACTGTAGGCATTGAACATGACACTTACATGCATCAAATGAACCTGAATTGATCAATGATTGAAATCCAGACAGATTATTATTCAATGCCACCTTAATTAAAGTTCTAACCAATTGATTGGGTATAGTGAATGAATGGGTGTATTATGTAGGTAGGATTTTGTGACATGCACTCTTCATCATGCATGCCCTTTCCCTGTGTGAATAAACCGCAGTAAACCAAGTACATGATACATCAAATCCAAACTAGATAATAAATCACACTTCCTCGTACACCTACTATTCATTTTGTTAAGAAAAAATAAAAAAAAATAATTGAATTATCATTTACTTTTCTAAACAAATTATTTTTTTTAGAAATTTAATTAAATAAGTATCGTCATTTGCTTTTAACCCATTTTAACAAAACTCTTTAGAAAATAGCATTTATTTTTGAAGCTATATGAGTACGAATTTTTCTCTATGTATATGTAGTTGTGTAGGTTTAGATACCTTTATGAGCTATGGCTTGAGTAAATGAGTCAAATACAGTCTGTATCAAATCAAACAGAATACAGATAGCAACATTGATCTATCAAACTTTTCCACGGATGAGAGAACGGAAGCTCAAGGAAGACCACAGGAAGACGGGGACAGGCGTGGAGTGAGTGAGTCAATTGTGGACGACGGCGTCTCATCTATGTTTGCCTTTACACACTTCATACACAGGCATATTCTCATTCACCTATGTATTGATTGAGTCCTCTCCTAAATCAAAGCCAGTTTATTATTACAAAAGTTGGGAATCTTAAAATTTTCTTGTAATGCATACATATCTACCAAATCATATGCATGGTACTTAAAATCGCTTTATATACTTCCATTAAATATATTTCATTATATTTTTGCATTGTACAAATTTGAAAAGCTTTTGTCCTTCAACTCCAAAAAGAGAGAATATGCTGCTTCAAATAAAAAAGTAAACCAGTTCCACTTTTGGGTTGGGTTGGGTGAGTGGGTAAGACTGCCTTTCTTTTCCTTTAACACTTATTATTGTCATATGCATGATGAAGACTGATAGACATATTAAATGAAGCCGGGATATGAATGAATATATATATTCAGCATATATAATATGAATATATTTGAACGTGTCCATCCATTGCCGCATTTTGCCAAGACTATGTATGCATTTGGTCTGTCTGACATGTCTACTTTCTCCTACACTATTCTGTAGTAAGATTACATAGGGGAAATTAATGGTCATGGCGTAGTCAGTCAGTCCTGGGACATTATTAAGGTTGGATCAGGGGAAGTTGGATTTTACTGGGTGGGTTTTCCAGTTATACCTGAATTAGATTTATCTCCCACCCATTCTTCTATCCTACTAACTATTGGTTTGTGTTGGCGACTTTGGCTTACACACAAACTACTCCTACCTCTCTCTCTCTCTCTCCTTTATTTCCTATCCATGTGGATAATTGGATTGGATTTTGGTTCATCGTTTGCTTGTGATACAGACTGAACTACTAGGAGAAGAAAATGATGTGTGGTTGGTGAATGTGGAGGTGGGTGACTTTCTCTCACATTTGTTTCACATTACATTACACGAGGGAACAGTGTTTTTTCCATAACAGAAGAATTAAGTTCAGTCACTTGGCATGGTATATCTCCTCCACAATGCACTTTCTCATGCATTTATCTAAGATGGTGCTGCTTTTACTTACTTAACCAAGTCCAACCAGGTTGACTAATGTTTACAACTTATTAAGAATGAATATTATTATGAATATATATGTAATGAACTTGAAACTAATTGGAATTTACACACCTAAACATTTATACCTCTTCCACACAGAACGGTTTGACACCAAAATGACGCCCGCTTTCCCTAAGATTGTTGGATTGTAGTGCCACACGTTGTCTGGGGGAACCTAACTGCTCCAAACTGAATTAGGCACGAATAACGAACTCACCTGGTCGTGACTCTCCCTTCCAGGTAAGATGGGCTGTTTGATTAGGATTCAGTCCCATGCATACATACATACATGGAAGTAAAAGTACATACCTGTCTCAGTTTGCTTGTTTATTAGAGAAGGACACAGTCAGCACGGAGAGGAAAGAGGAAAACCCACATGGATTTATGTTCGCCGGACAGACAATCAATGGTGGCAGGGAGGTGAAATAAAGTGAAAGTGTAAAAACGAATAATATTACTTGTGTATGTACTACTAAGGCTACAAAAGATTGACAATATAAAAAAAAAGTTATTCTATTTCAAGCCAAATCTTAACGTGTAAATAAATATTGTTTTTGGCTGTTCATAAAGAAAATCCAATCTGAAGGAAATTGAATTCTGAATTTAGATTTATAAACTTGGAAGAAAAGTGTATTTCGAGAAGTTTCTGCGTTGATTTGATGTTGACTCGATATAAGTTTTTGAACCTGATTTTGACATTCTATAATAATGACAAAGAAAAGCATTGAAAAGTGATCTCGTTTATTTTGTTTGTAGTGCTCGTATGAAATAAATAACAGGATGA
This sequence comes from Folsomia fimetaria, assembly GCA_034695645.1. Lineage (NCBI taxonomy): Eukaryota > Metazoa > Arthropoda > Collembola > Entomobryomorpha > Isotomidae > Folsomia > Folsomia fimetaria. Next base: position 100,974 of record JAQFZJ010000002.1, read on the forward strand.
GAAGAGCAGCGTACTTACTTCTTGCTGAGTTTGGAGGCTGTTCTGTGACAAATTGTGAGTGAAAGGGAAAAGTGATCGGATTCTATCCGTTTGTCAGATCAGAAGAAAGTAGAATAAACGGATAAAAATAAAGATGAAGTGAAACAGCGTTTCTAAATTGAGTCCATTTTTGTGTTTATGTTTTTTTGGGCAAGACTAAATTTGTATTCCATGTGGTGGAGTAATCTTTATGTTCACCTAATGTACAATTGAAGGAATAAGTTGTATGCAGGTTGTTGATATACAAGACTTATTACTAACTTTGGTCGTATGAATGGCCATATTATTTAAGTACGTCCCATGATGTTTATTCATGTATGCAAAAATATTTATTGAAATGATGCGTATCTTTTGTAGTCATTGAATTGAAATGTACGACATCATCATCAAGTACATGCATCCAAGAAGAAGAATGGTTTACAGTTATGATTTAACAAACGCGAACATATTTACCCCAGAGTCAAATATAAAAAAGTAAGAAACTTTCATAGTTTTGATAAGAAGTATGCCAACTTCAAAGAAGAAGGAGCTGGGTTGTGCAGCAAGGAAATGAGTGAAAACACGATAGATGGACAAAATGGTCATTTTGTACATGAGGATGAGGAAACTGACGCGGTCTCCGAGTCCAAAAAGCCCAACCCCACCACCTCAAAACAAGTTACGTCCGCTGTTGCCTCATCTCATCATCAGCAATCCCACCAAAAAGCACAGCGTCCACAATCCTCAATTTCCAACACGCGACCTACAAACAATGGAGCTGCTTCAAAAAATTCTCGACCAAAATCAGCCAAGGCCAAAAATGAATCTAATAAAGATTCTCAAATATCCCGAAGTATTGAAAATGAACGTGGACCTGATCTCAAAGTTCATAATTCTGAGGTCAAGGGCGCCCCAATGTCAAAGAATACCGCAACCACCATCCAAAAACCAGCATCTGTGAGTGCAAAGAATAATACAAACTTGGAAGCTGGTGGGAAAGCTGGATCTAAGACGGCTGAACCACTCAATAATAATGTTACCGAACGGAAGCTTTCACCAGTTCCCACTACACGTAGTAGCGATAAAAAGCCAGGTGAGAAACCACATAGACTTGCCTTGTCTGGCTCACCATATGAATCTGGAGCTAATACGGAATGCATTCAACTTTTGCGACATTTGTGGAATGTGCATGAAGAAGCTGTTCAATTCTTAGCACAAATACGTTCCGCATTGACCCACATCCGAAAAGAACTTCGAACACAAGAGAATCACTTTGAGAGTAATTTAAGAGAAAAAAGACACTCTAATGCGACCTCCACAACTGGAAATTTAGCTGGCGGTGCCCCAATTAGTGGTGGTGCAACCGAACGAACCGGAAATGAGGACACGGAGGGAGTTGATGGATGGATTCCCCTTCAGATGTTTATCGACGGACTTAAATGCATTTCGGATAGTTTTTATGATATTGAAAAACAATTCGGGACTCTTTCTGTCTTCCAAACTCAGTGCAAATTAACACTTTTTGCAAAGGTATAAATCATTCCTTATTCTTTATTACAGAGATTTTCACAAATGGTCAGCATTATGTATATCAATTAAACTAAAAATATACTAGCTAAAATTTATACCCATATCTCAGATTGTTCCTTTGATGAGGTGTGACTCAAGTATAATTGAATTTGTTTCAGGTAAAGCACGCTAAACTGCAAGTGACACACGACCGACTTTCTATCATGCACGGGATTCAACAACTCGTTAACGTGGCCCTCAACCTTCTCGCCTCACCATCCTCCTGGTGTGTCACTGAAGAGGTGAAAGTTGTCAAGATGGTGAAAAATGTCTTCCAATTAGCAGAAGTGTATAACGGAGTGTTGGAGTCCTCCTGGTCTCTAATCTCGGAAACCACAACAATGACTGAATCCACTTCTTTGACGAGCAATGACTCACCCATTGCGCAAAACATTAATCTTCACAATGCTGCACTCAACAACAAAAAGCCATCTCCAATCAACTCTATCCAAGTTCTGATTCAAATTAATGCTGCAAATAGAAATGACTCTGCACTTCTGAGACTATCCCTAAAACCCTTAATTGGGACACGGTTGCTTCACATTTTGGCTCAGAAGAGGTCCACCTTTGCTGCACATACACTTTCGAAAACTATGCTGTCAAATTTCTACGCTAATCCTTCTGGAATTTTTGACCCAGGGAAATTTGAGTTTTGTTATTCTGACGAAGAAATGGGCCTTCATCCTCTGGAAAAAGCGTTTTCCGATTGCCCCTCCTTGTTCGGGCGTGAAGCTGTAAAGAAAACCGAAAGTGGGGATCAGCGTCTTTGTCGAAATACGAGGACAAAAATGTATTCTTATTTTCATCAAGTTCTTTGGACTTTGGCTGGTAAGTTGTTTGTAATTTTTGTTAACCTAATTTTATCACAAAATTGCCTCCTGATTACATTACTCAACCATTTATACAAAATCTTTTAACTATCTCGCGAGAAAGTCGCCGTAATTTTTAACATTTTGTAGGTGAACATGTGGAGGATTTATTGTTATGGGGTCCATTTTATAACGTTCCTATGATTCTTCAACCATTGGACACTTTCTTTTCGCTAAGGAATGCGCTATCTCTGGCACAACATTTGCAAGGTAAATTCTTTTGCTCAGTGCATTACTATCATTTTTCCGTCAGAAAATATTATGCGTATGTCATTGCATCTACAGTACTACATTTATAATGGTATGCATTCCATAATGGAATTATTCATTTCAATTCTAAGACAATTTTTATTTTATTTAATAACTGTCACTCATTCGTTACCCAAATCGCATTTTCTATATTTCGAGTGTACTACTCCCATCCACAATTGTCAGTCATAGTTGCAGAGATGTTGAAGGTTTTCAGTAATAAAGTGTGATAGAATTACTGGAATTTCTACAGCCTCGTCTGTCTTCTTGTCTTTCAGAGAGCAATCTATCACCAATGTTGTCAGCATTTGACTCCGTCTCCGCAGCCCTTCACTCTTTTTCCCTTCTTGCAAATTGGGATGAAAAGATGAGAGAAGCCTTCCAAGAAACGTTCCGAGTTAAACGTCCTGAACATATTGCTCTGGTGAGCAAACCGGAACCTTCCCAGTGGGCGACAGAGATAGGATCAAAATTTGGTCATATCATTACCAGTTGTATGAGCATGATTGACACTGGGGGCAGACAAAGCAGCAGCAACAACACTCTTAGACCCAGCGCTGTCCGAATTTCTACTGCCAGTGAGGAAGAACCATTGGAAAATGAAGCTCAAGTTTTCTTCAGACTTGAAGCATCCCTAGTCTACTTTAAGGCTTGGGTAGTTAAAAGATCTAAAGTATGGCTTAATGCATGGGCAATTCCACAGTTTCTTGCCATTTCACAAAGAGAACCTGCCCTGTTGGTTAAGCTCATCAAGTCTGGAGAGGTATTTCACCATAAAAAAGTGCATCTGTTTTGTTATTAATGTTTTTAATGAATCATGTTTACTGAAAATGTAGTCGTTATTAATTACTCGAGACTTTTTGATAACCCATGAAGACATTTCAATTCGCGTAAGTGCCAAACACCGCAAGGCCTGTGCTGATGATTTGAGAGCAGCGTTACTCCTGCTCCAAGTAAGTTGCCGTTGTCTCCTATTTTGATTACTGTCAATTACAATAGAGGTTTTGTAAACTAATGACGATTCTGCAACTACATATATAAATAACGTTTTTTTGTACTTCAGTCCATGCCTGATGAACTTCTCCAAACAGTGGGCCCAGTATGTAGAACTTTAAGTTTAGCCACTCTACAATCATATATGCCACCAGCCAGCCATTGGAAAGGTATCGGATTGGGTCATGGTCCAGATAAACCTTCAAATTATGTCACCATATTTATCGGTATGTTAATATTTTTATTCTAAAATTCACTCCGAATTTCTCCGTGAAAGTAAAACACTAAAATTTTCTTTACCTTTCACCAATGTCAAATTCTTCTAATTTTGCAACGTAACTAATTAGTAGCCGTAAAAATAATTCTTAATATAAATGAAAACGAGCAGCAATAAACCATTACACAAACAACTATTAAGCAAAGTATCAATTGACCTTTCATAAATCCCGAGCGTATCACACCGAAACCTTGTAATATAAAAAGTGTATCCTTTTCATTGGTAACCTTTAGTAAATCCTTGAGTAGGGGCCAGGATAAGATTTCAACTAATGCATAATTACTGACATGGGTTTTCTCAAATTGCCTCGGTAAGACGATTATAAAGCCTTGGGGGATTTAATTAGAGTGTAATTAAGAAAGAAAGCAAGAAGGAGCTCTAAAAACATTTTCCATCGTTTGCTTGCATCTTAACTGAGAATGAATAGCATCCTGTATTGTTTCCTTACGCCCACTTATAAATGCGGCTTTTGGAACTAATAATCATAATAATACAGATAATAAGCACTAAGCAAGCGCATTTCTTCTGTCATCTTGATTGTGCATTTATTTTTCTATACCTATCAATATAGTGGAAAAGTTTCGCAAATCTTGCTTAATGTGAACAAACAATTCATAATATGTACTATTCCTTGACAGCCTTTCATTATGTCTTTGCTAAATAATAGGTTGCATACGATACTTTACTAATTATTTTGTGCATAACTAAAGCAAGCCTGTACTCCATATTGGTAATCAACACATCATCACTCTTATGGAGAAATTCGTGTCAGCTCAAAAAGAATTACGTGACAATATTTAAATATAAAGGTTACAGATAATTACTGATATTTATAAATAATTTACAGCTCGTGTCATTGAGCCGGTGACCACAGCTTCGGTAGAATTAATTCCTGGACCAGTTCAAGAGTCAATGGGGAAACAAGTTGTTCATGCTGCAAGTGATGCCTGGTTGCAGTACATCCTTCATAAAAAACTTAGATTTAGGTGAGTTTTTATTTATTTGCCAATATGCTACATCAAGTCTATTCTCGATAAGATGAAAATAGAAGTGATTGTGACATTTTGAGTGGATTTCATTTGCATTGTTATTGCTATGTTGTTCATGACGAGATATATCCGAATATTCAGATAGATAGATGGAAGGAAGGCGAAATTGAAATCATTCAATTTCTTAACTTTTCTATATCTTGAAAAACTTGAATATTGAATAGTTTAATCGAATTTAAATTCCCATTTATTTCCTCACTCCTTCTTGTTGTATATATCGACCTCGTATGTATGTATATCGAAATGAATCAAAAAGCGGGTAAGGAGGATATGTGCATATATGTGTATATATGAAGGGAGGTTGCTTCAATAAATTAGATAAAGCGCTTCTCTCCAGTCCAAGTCCAAGCCGCACCAACCACTGTACCTAGACATGAAGGATAAGCTATAAAGTGGAGACAGGATGGTAAACGACTTCTCCTAAATTAGATTTTGTAAAGTAAGCGTGGATGATGTAAAAATATTGATATTACGACTTTCTAAACTGAACCCTGCCTTGGTTTAAGCCATCTTAGAAGGATGCGGGATAGAAAGAGGAGAGAATCGAATTTATACGGGAGACATCTTTCCCTACTTCCTTCCAATATCCAATATACAAAGACAAATTGAACTGGGGTAATGGAAAGTGATTGCCCAAGGCTCGTTCTTTAGATTATCTTTTCTTCTCATCCATAAGTGCTCTTTAGCTCATTCTTTTCTTTCTGCCCATTTACACATCCTTTTCATAACAATCACAACAACTCATATATAGCCTACTTTGCTATTTCTCGTTGTTATGCATGCAGACGACGTTGACGGGAGACACATTAAACAATGAGACACACAACACAACTAATCTTCGTGTTTTTTTGTCAACTGTCTAATTCAAATGCTACTCAATCACTCATCCCTGAAGTATGCATGCAAACTAATTATTATTACGCATTTAAAAATGTGACTATATTATCCTTGTAGCGAATGGGGTGCTGTTCAACTGCTGAGAGATTTCACAGCGTTTCGAGAATGGATAAGAACTGAGACCGATTTGGACAGGGATGCTCGTAGGTCCATTTTGCAGCTGGAAGTTCTCAAGAAATGTGAAGGAGTCTCGTATTTGCTTCTTCGCAATCCAGGAGACATTCTTGGCGTTGGGAAAAAACCCTCACGGCAAAATCGAGTTGCACCATCTTCAGGTGATATATCTGTCTTATCAATCACTCTCAACAACTCGAGGAGAAAGTTTACTTGGTGTCTCCTCCTTGTTGAAATTATCGCACTTTATTCTTCATTACTCGTCCCATCAAGTTTTTCAATTGAAGCCCACATTTTTTATTGCATTTTTCGAAACTTTGAAAATAAATTATTACCTTATTATAATTATTATTGCCTTTGTACAGGTTCCGTAGACTCTTCCCCAATCGGTGGAGGGGATTCTACGGCAGAGGACGATATTCCGGCAGAGATGTACGTTCCGAATCAGCAAATGTGGTTGGCACTCAGATTAAGACGAAGCCTTTTCACGCCACCATGTTGTTAACTCGGCGATAAACCACTTGAGAAAAGCTCTACAAGTTTATTTGATATTGGAATGCTTTCACTTTTTATTGGATTTTCTACGTAACTTGTGTAAATTTAAATTACGATGCCATCAGGTATGGCTGGTTAAGCGTGCATTTTAACCTCATCTAATTAATATTATGTTGAAATTAAGTGTAAGTAACAACGTCTGTTTATAAATGAATTAACATGAATGTGCACAATTATTACGGGATACCCTTTCGAAAACAAAGGATTACGCTAAATACTCTGAATTTTAAAACAATTTTGAGATTATTGATCATAAAATGAAAAGATTAAACAGTGTCAATTTATTTAGAGGGTAACAAGATGCGTTGTGTATAGCTTATAACTAAAAGTTTATTCTTTAATCTTATGAGTGTTATTATTATGAACGTTATACCATAATTATTATCGTCACAGATAACGTGTTTCTGTTGTATATGTATAATACAATTAGGAGGACGAATAATGTAACCGTTGATGAAGTTGTCTTATACGATTTAATGTACTGAGACGCGATTTATCTGTATGTCTTTAAAATGGTATGGATGGATCTAGTAAAACCTTTCGCTGGACAACCTAACCTGACTTATGATGTCATAATTTTTTAAGTAATGCATTTTCTATGCCGCATTTTGAACATGATCTTTTTTTAACTTTTACTTTCCACTCAGCTTGCAAACTACCTTCTTCATAGCTCATCATTTCCAAAAGCCATCAATCCAATGTGCCAACATTTGTTAGTGTAAAAAGATTAACTGTGTTTCGTCCTGTATACTCGTATTCGAAACCAGAGACCACTGTTTACGTTGAGTTCAAGAAAATTACTACAGTGTGAGCATAAAAATGTCAGTTTGCTTAGCTTAATCCAACGTTGTGTTGGTTAAAACTCCACGATTCATTGGTTTCATAAAATATCAACCTTAAAACGAGCCTTGAAGCGATAGCCATAACGTAATATTAATCTCTTCTGCCTTCGTGAACGATATGAATCTTCGTGCGTAGTTATGTTTTAAAGTTTGACAAAAATCAATTTTAAAAAACTTTGAACCTGAAAAACACTGCATCATTCATTTCAGCCTCGGGAACCAAGGAAGGAAGTATTAAGTAAGCGTCGCATCTCAAACCAATTTTGAAATGAATTTAAGCTCAATAGAAGCAAACAATCTGTTGACAAAAATAACTGCGTTGTTTGGAGGTGTACATCTATTACACGAATAAGCAAGAGTATTGAACACTGTCAATGAGATCAGAGTAGTTCAAAGGGAATTAATTAAGCCAGTCGTTAACAGTGTATATCTGTATTTGATACATGAGTGATTTTGAATAACTGAACAAAGGAGAACACAGTAAGAAGATTATATACAAAATACTCTATTTTTTGGAGTACCCCAACATTTCAGTCTTAAGTTATGGGAGGCGTTAAAATACTGAAGTTCTTGAAGTGTATGCAGAGCAGAACTATTTTGAGTGGTTTGCGAACAATAACAAATTTAAAATAAAAATCATTCCATTCGGTCTATTATTACCTTAACATACTTATGTCCATGAAGAAGATTTTACCAAAATGACCATGAGCAAGGTAAGAATAATCAACGGGATCTTTTTGTTTTACATTACAGAAACGCACACCAACCAAACCAGCAAGCACCACAATCTATACATTGCATTGCATTGACTACATATTGCTCAGATGGATGGTTTGCTGAATAATTTATACATACTTTATTGACACTCCGTTTCAAATATTTTACAGTGTGCACAAGTCGGTTACATAGGAGATTCATTCATGGCCACATTTAAATTCATAATCTTAAAGTCACATGCATAATTCATAATCCGAGAGAAGATATTTTTGACCATCTTGAAGTTTAGTAATCAAAATCAATACCCGTGACGAACTGAAATGGTCTTGTGTTCCCTTTTTATTGACAAATTAATTTTTGGGAGCATTTTATTTGACTGAGTAATTAGCAGCAACTATACGTGCCCGGGGCCTACTCGTAAAACACATCAAAATGTCACCTCTTCTCTTAGTGACATTTGATAGTCACTTGAGTGCTTCAATCACTCTTAATGATGGTGACACTTAAGACGAGAGGCTTCGGATTGATTGATTACCATTGGACTTTGAAAGAAGTGTTGTATGTATAAAAATAAGAGAGATCTAGCACACAGACAGACACAGTCGGGATTTGTTTTCTCTGTACAAATCCTTTGTTTTCCTTTTTCTCTCTTCATTTCATGGTTTCTGGTTGTTAGGTTTTGCTTAGTGAGAAATGCAGCTATCCCATCAATCTTGTCTTTCATTCATCTGCACTTCCAATAAAATCATCAAATCCCTCCTTTCTTTTCACCAATGGAATCTATTTTACAGGCAACCCAACGGTGGTATTATCTACTGTCATTAAATCAAGACCCGGTATTTGTGCATTTGGGTGGATTACATTCAGGTCACTGCAAAAAGAGATGACTGCTGAACTTAATTTCCTCAATAATGCGTATTTTCGTATGTGGGCGAACAAATAGCTACATTCATTGCATAATTGATTTATTTCATGAAAAATACAATATATATGATGGGCAAAGCTACAAAAGAACACAGAAATACAAAAATCTTCCAAGCAAGTTTCGTAATTTGTCCAAAATTCAAGTTCTATTGTCAACAATATCCACATTCAGGGACAAAGTATCATCATTTCCACAAGATTTCCTGTAATTTTAGTAAATATTATATATAACATCCCTTTCCATATGTATAAACAAAGATTCATTCAGTCAAATCATTACCTGAATTCACCTATTCCTATTGCAAACAAACTTCAACAAGGCAAAGCAAATTTGTAGAAGTTGTTCATGAATATGGAGTATGAAGTCATCTTCATCACAACGGAAGCCAATATATTTTATTTGTTTAATGAATCACTCACAGAGGCAGTCAGTCAGTCCGATTGAAATGAAGTAGGTACTTGACTTTTCCCATATACATACTCCATCCGAGTGGTCTGATTGAGTGAATGAATGCTGCAATAGCATTGTAGCTCTTGATTCTATATGCATATGCCTGTTCACTAGAAACTTGCAAAATTGAAATGGATTAATCAATAATAAATTTACGGCAATGATTTTCGCTTCTCTCATGCAAAAGTTTTCCATTTTATTGTTTACTGTGGTTAAAATTACTGGAATTATTGAGCTGTTAATGAACTATACAACCACAAAATTATTCATCCGAGTACATTTCTGCTTGAAAGAGTTATAATAAAAATCTATAATTTCATCATCGAAATGAAAACATGTAACAAATTTAGTATCGATGGGCGGAACGCAATCCGGAGAATTACAGATATCACCTTCAAATCGAATTGGGCAGCTGAAAAAAGAAAATGAACACACAAAAGATTATAATGCTAAACCTTTCTTTTTTTGATGAGGAGTATTCGACGCTTTTATTTTATTATTGTTCCATTTTCTAGGGGGTGGTGTGGAAAGGTGTCATGAGCAGGGATTCAATAGCAGTAAATTGAGACTGCTAAACTTGAAATAGATAAAGACCACCACCCTTTCCATTATTAATGGTGAGAATTTCTGTCTATCTCCGCCCCGATCGTGTTTCATTGCTATTTAATAACATCTCTTTGTATTGTTGTGAATGAAAAATAGGAACATGGAATTTCCACAAAAATGTCGAAATTATTTTCACCATTTTCAGTAATCAGAAAATAAATGAAATTGCTTTAGCTAATTTTGAACCTATTGTGTGAAAGACACGGCCATGTGAACGCATAAAGAAGGTGTAAGAACAAAAATTATTTTGAAAATAGAATTTTGTCCATTGTAGAGATATTACATTATTATTACTGCGAGAACTACGACAGTTACCAGTTGTTAATACTCTCATCTAATCCAATTGCATTAGTGTGTAGTGGCATGCCAATGTTACATTACATTACATCAAATTTTTGAAAATTATATACAATAGCACATTATACTACTCTGACATTTCAAAAAGTAAATTACACAAATTTTTACGTCGCAGATGAAAAGATAAAACCTGCGTCAAGTAACTCTATATAGGGCCTTTTCAGATGTAATTTGTAGCTGGGCCTTGGCCAATATTTTAGCCATTGCTTTCACATTTACTCACAGGGCTTATGAGAAATATTGATGCATTGCACGGACTGGGGATTTATCATATTTATTAAGATTTCAAAAAATTGTATTCTATGTATTTCAATTAATATCTTATTGGTGCCTCCCAACAATCATGAATAGTTGATAAAACCTCCCTACCAGTGTGGGTCAACCGATTTGCTTCATTTTCGAAATTAACCTGTAGTTTCATTGCAATAATAAGCGTGTAAAATTTAAGCTTAATAGGTTCAGTTTAAAGAAAGTTATAATGTTTACGGAAAGACTGTCTTTTTGATTATATATGTAAGGCCATTACAAAAGCCTAAAAATTAGATAGAATTTAGAAAAAGTAATAATTTTCTCTAACGAGCTCGGCTTGATTTGAAGTTAACCTTTCAATTACGAATACATGCATTGCCTATTTCACAGTATTCATTTTATCCGTCGAAAATATGAATATCATGTGGAAAATTCCAATTACTAAATGTTTCAAATGCGTAGTTATTATATCATCTTCTATGTATTTTTAGCATCAAATTTTATACGATTACGGAAGAATATAACATATAACTTGTTATTCCACTTTTTTAGAAGTTTTGCCCATTGAGCAAATATTTCTGGAAGAACTAATGAACTTGATACACTTAATTTCCAAAATAGGTAATGCAGGCTTCGACAAAAGGACTCTTTAATTTGAACCATCATTCCCAAATCTGATCCATTATTCAGAACCATTCAAAGCAAATCCACAAAGTGTTTTAGTTAGTGGGAGTAAATCATCACTTTGTTTGCAATGATAATGATAAGTTGTTTGCTTTGCTCGCTAGTGCAAACTGTGAATCATTACAAGTGCTTTGTATGAATTGAATAATCAGGATTTGGTCGGATTTGACAAAAAGAAATATTGTCTCATTGTTCATTCGAGGTGACACATGGTAGTTACTATAGCCAACTAATGATTATCATCATCATCGAGTGACTTATAATTTCCAGAAGAATTCAACTCCACTTTTCCATCCTTCAACACTTCGGAGTTATTGTCTTTGTAAAATCCTTATAATTTTCAAGCTAAAGTTGACAGCATATCTTGCAAGCAGTAGTGAGTGACAAAACCACAATGCCTGCCTAGGACACCTTTCACTTCCGACCCTTTCCTCGTCTTTTCCAACCAACCAACCAACTTGTCCTGTCATCATCATCCACCAACCTGAGGCGAATTTCACTGCCGACTTATCTTTCTCATATTCTTTCGAGGTTATTATCAAGAAACTTGCTCCAATTTCGTCTCATTCCACAAATACATAAGTCTGGAGTGTGGAGAAAGTTGTGTGTAAAGTGAAATTCCTGGCTTGGTTGGGCGAACTACGTGGTACGGATCTATTGATCTAAGCTCGGATGAGGGTCAACTTTGTGACCAAATCTTGACCAGACTCTCAGAAGAGATTACATTATTCAACTAGCAATATTAAAACTTGTGCCACTGGAGATGAAAGTAAACTCAAAGAATTGAACAAGTTTAGATGAGCACAGAGCTCAACTCATTTCTTGTAACAGAAAAATGTTTCTGAAATGGGGACTTGAGATTCTTCATATCATCATGCCGCATATAAGTATATGTTGATGATATGATATGCCACTGTTTCGCCTAAAATAGAACATCCACAAATAGCGGTGCTTGTACTTATAAAAATTATCCATGTAATTAATGTAAAAGTAATGTTTGTATTTTAAGATACAAAATAAGAACGGTTCACTCAGAGCCAACACACCACACTTTGCATTGGGAAAGAAAGATATATTGGCACTGAATGTGAACACCCTGATAGTAGTGTGGCGGCAGGATTGCATTGCATTGTCTGCTCTGGTTTTTAGTTCATCTCCTTGTTCATTGTGATCTACATTCCATTTCACCTATACATCCAACGAGTTCAAGTTGGATGAGTGGCTTTTACCACCATGAAGAAGGAGGGAACTTACTGTTGTACTTGCACCGAATATACATACGGTGCAGTCGTCCCTTTTCCCAAGAACTTCCCTACTTGCTATCACCATTCATGAAGGCCAATATAACACGTACATTTGGCTCTCTCGAATATTTTGCTACATTACATTTTCCACTTTCTCCGTCTTTGTCCAACATTTGCAAATCTTATCCTTCCCCAAGAAAAAGATAATGAGAAGAAGAGGCAAGCAAAGTAAGGGTTGGTTGATAAAACCCAATTACACAACTTTACATATATATTTTTTTGTTACTTTAAACCAGGCTCATGAACAGTATGCATACATAAATGCAACATAACTGTTATACGTGTAACTAACTTACTACACAAGTTAACATACAACAACCCCCAGACCTTAGTAATAGAGTGGATTAAAGCCTTTGTTCCAATTTTTAGACCATTCCTCTTCCATACACACACACATACATACACACTTGCATATGTACTTCCACGTATGGTTGGTGCAGCTCTGGTTTAGTTTAGTTGGATGTTGTTGGTTGGGTAGAACTTTCTCTCAAAACTGCTCTGCTTTCCTTTCTCAACAAGCGTCGCCGTCCCAATACTGTTTGATGCTGCTGGTATAGTCCCAACACACACACCACCACCACCACCACCACCACCACCACCACCACCACTACTGACGATCCGGGCACTTTCTCCACTCTCACTCTCATTCTCTCTCTCTCTTACTTTCTCCCTCTTCCCTGCTTGCTTCCTGGTCTGCTATCTATATAGCCTTGCTCCACTCCAGCCAGAGTTTTCATTTCCATTCTCATCACTCATCAGTCCGCATCCTCCAGCTCCATCCTCTGGCTCCTCATCAGCAGAGAGAGAAGTACAAGAAACAGAGAGTCAACCACAAAAACAGTTTCTGATTCGCATAACACAACCAGTTCACAATATCTGAAGGGGGAAAAGAGACCGCGTATATTCCCTCTCTTGTTAAAAACTTTCTTAAAATCACTACTGACTATTAACTAACTGCTACAGATTGTAATTGTAAACATTGCTCTTTCAAATTATTATTCACATCAAGTTTTGCTTAACCTCTGCTTTCCGTGTTAATAATTCAATTAAAAGTGAAACTTTAACTAAATTCATTCGCTACGGAATCTTGTACATTGAAGCATACGTACTACTTACTTCAATCTTATCGAGATTTATCATCTTTCGCTGTGAGTTATCATAAAAATTGCCGAAAACGTGGACAAATATATCTCAAACTATTCACAACAAAGGATAAGAGACATGTGTTGTTGAGAAATGTGTGTCAATGCTCAAACAACATTACTTCACGTTGTGCTGAGTGATTTACGGATACAATTTGAGACACGGGTCTGTCTGTCTCCCTTTTCTCTCCCAAAAGTTATCCACACATAACAACTGCAATGTAAGTTTCACAAAGTTATTGTGTTTTAAATTACTAGATATCATCATCGTCATACATAGTTTTATTCTCTTGCATACTAATTTATTTTTGCATAGGCAATATTGCATTTACAATCCAAAATTTCAATAAGTTTGTTATTTTACTGCCGTTCATTCTTTATCGATTGCACATATGCCTGCCTGATTTCAGAAATGTTGGCAATACTCCAACTAGAAGAACCATCATTTCATCAATTTGAGAATACTTTAAAAATTCAACAACTTTTCTATTTGAACACACTTACACACACATCTATCGGTAATTCTAGTCATTACTGGATAGAGATTTTAGGAAGAAAGTTCTCTATGATCCAAGTGAATAAAAACTTTGTAGACTGAGGCTGATTTTGGTAGTGCCTTCTATAATGCTATGGCATGCAGGGCATTTTTGCAAAAAAACTTGGGACACAGGATGAAACTCATATCCACTGCTTTCAGTTTAGTTTGACTTCAAGTCAACTCGAAGTGGAGGGACAAGTACGTGACTTGAAATTGAATCGATGATTCAACTTTCCAATCCAATGTCCAGTCCAAATAAAGTTCATATGAAGTATCTGATGCTACTGCTTCTTCAATAATAATAATATATGGACAAGAGTGGAATGCTTTCAACTTTTCTCCGCGTCCAGTCCATTCTCAAAATCCACTCATCTGCTCTTGCCTGCTGACTGGTGGTACCGAACAAGAATCTGTTCATATAGCAGCAATTTAATTCATTCCTATACAGAACAACCTCAATGAAATGCAAATCTCTACTAAATGTTCAAACAAATGTCATAAAGTTCGTTGGCAGAGAAGACCAGAGCGCAGACGAGCAGAATGTGCCGTTGTAGCATCAATCCCAAGTGGTTGTGTTTGCTTGGCTTGATTGATTCGATTAAAATTGGAGGTGGGTTGGTTGGGATGGATGGATGACTGAATATCTAGTCATCCATCCTTATTTATGTGCTGGTTGGTTACATTGTATTACACTGTTGCATTCTTGCATCTAAATCTAAATGAAACATCTGTGATTAGATTAGTTGTCCTAGTTTTGTCTTATTGCTTTTGGTTTGGGTGTTGGTCTTCGTCTTATTCAAGCAGAATAAGATTTTGGTGGTGGCGCAAGGACTAATTTTAATTGAAGATGGGCGAGAATATATCTCTGTCGTAGGATTATAGGAGTGTGTTTTCTCGACGAAATAAGATATCCATTCTCCAACACCAGAAGCAGCTTTAATCGATGCAAGTAATGGTCTCATTGTACCCAGGTGTAAATCCTATAAGCTGAAGACAGACTTTATGATGGTTTAAAAATGATGAGATTTTGGAGCTTTCTCAACTTTCAAGCATTATTCACATTATAAAAATTTGATGGTAATATATTTGGGGAGGATGGAGAAGGATGGAAACTTGAACGCTGCCAAATATTGGATATCTACGTTTTAATTGCATTTGTTCAAAACTACAAAAACTATTTCAATTTCTCCATTTAAAACCGATCAAGATAAGATAAGAATGGTCATTTCAAAAGTCGACTTAATTTATTGACTCGAGAAGAATTGGGCTCGGGCTTAATTTAATTTTTCTCAAATGGGTCATTGTCGAAACCACCCTATCTTTACTTAAAGATGCAACCAGTCAGTTATATGGAGAAGTTGTTAATAGGTTTTTAGCAAAGGAATTGCATTCAAAAGTTTATCAGATAATTTTAAAATGGAATTGCCACTGATCAAACCTGATAAAATACGGTTTCCACCAATATCCTACATATTTAATGCACCAGGTATCAGCTTTAGTCGTTAAATATTATTCAAAATCCAACTAAACCCCTGCAAGTTACATTACAATTACAATTTGGTTTGGAAAATAACCCTCAATTGCAGCTACTTGCATATTCTGTATACTTTAGGTTTAAGGCCATTTTGTAGATAATTTACCCCATAATCAGGAATTGCATATCATATATGTATATCTTGACAATTTCAGAGAATATATGTCATATTGAATGACATTCAATAAAATCAATAATAAAAAATTTCTAAATAAATCAAGAGCATTCTTCTATTTCAATTGACAAATAGTTTCCCTAACACTGCTCGTTATTTTGTTGATTGAGGTTATTATTTGCACTTAAACATAATTCATTTAGTACTCAATAGGTCCCAATTTAACCAAGGAAGTTGTTATCACTTTCGTTATAGGTTTCACGTAATTGTGGTAGTAAGTGGTCGTAAATTAGTGCATCGATTATGGTAGTTAAATCTGACATATATTTGCACAAGTGATCTGTGGACAAACTTTCATTAAAGATTAAAGCACTATCGAGTGAGTATTTAATTGCTCTCCACATAGCCTATCTATCTTCCATAAGCAAATACATTGCTTTTGCAATTTTTGATGTGTGTTATCACCGCAGTCACAGCATGCCCCGATAATGCTGTAATTCAATTTTCTTGTACTCTGTCTCCCAATTCCTATGAAAATTAAAATGTCCTTGCATTATAAATCATGCAAGCTCTCCTGTTACTCTTACGGATTCGGGCTAATGTGTGAGAATATTTGACTTAAATTTACCAATACATGCAAATATCTACCTGTCAAATGGCATGGTCTTTGTATTACCTTTATAGTGTCCAAACTTTCATTTGATTATGTGCTCGCTCATCTGTCTCTGTACAAACATAATTGGTCCATTATGCCAACCAATCCAAACCAGAAGTGAAAGTAGACCGAGTATATATTTGTATACTTTAACAATTCCACTTTCCATTAGCAATGTATCACGAAAGTGTCAGTAGCCATCAAGAGGAAGAATTACCTACGTCCACACAGCTCACGGAGTGAAAGTATCGTTGTGTGTTGGCTTTTTAAATAAGTTTTTCAAATTTACTTTACTCCTTTCTATAACTTTTTTTCCTAATTTTCGATATCCCCAATTTAATTCGAAATAGTTTTTGAACCTTCAATACCTCCTCGTCACGATGCGCTAACTATAAAACAAACAATTATAAGTTTAACTTATTTCGTAGGCCAAAGTTTTGTACGCATTCAGAAAAAGATAATGTAAAATACATAAATATAATCAAGTTTAGTGGATGGGAAATGAGGAAATGGCTGAAAGTGGAATTATTAAATTTAAGCCTGTGTATAAATTCTTAAAGGCATACAACCATTTTTTTGAAATAACTTAATTTCCATTGAGCCAATAATTCAGGCGGAAAGATTTCTGTAATTGGCCACCACGTACATACAACTCAAGAAAATGCTACCCACACCGACCAGACCATGAGCCTTTCGTCAATGGTGAATGAGAAAGTGATGGTAAAATACTTACTGGAAAGGAGAAATGAAGAAAGCTCTGTGTGTAAGGCAGTCAAAGAGGAGTATCATTGAGTGAGTGAGAGACGCCAGGCAAGATGCAAAATAGAGCCTGGAGTAAAGTAGAGAAAGCTCTTAGTAAATAATTTAAGTAATCAAATAAGCGGAAATTGGATTGGATTTGAAGTCGGGGCAAATTGCTCTTTCTCCTCTTTTCTCTCTTATCTTTTACACGTCAGCACCCACCCATCCAACCATCCATCCACACTGCATCTCATAATGTCCATCCATCCTCAAGAAACAAAATTGACTTCACTTGACTCGTTCTCCCTTAATTTTGGGTGGGTAAGCAAATGTAAACTAGTAGACTACTAAAAATTAATGAAGTCCAGTAATAAATTGAAGCTTTTGGTTACTACCTATATATCCACCTCATTCACCATTTTCCTCTTAAATATTGAATGTATCACGTTTCATTCTCACTTGACAATACATCTTTCATGGAATTCTATCAGTTTGAGGGAGCAGTAAAATACACACCCCTACATACATACATAAGTATATCTGCAGGGAAGAAGTGTGGAGGGCGATAATTTCTACATTATTTATCAAGTACACTTATCACCTCATCTAACCAGAAGAAAGCGATTCATGAATTCTTATACATACTCCACAACTACATACACGGCGGGTGTGGTATAGAATCTCAGGAAATAATCATTGATTGTAGTACAGGCAGCCTGTAGCATATAAATTCCGTTTAAAAGGATCTTCCCTCCTGTTAAACAGATAGATAAGCAGTTAAAACCAGTTATGTAGTTTCGAATAGATTTTTTACCACTACACATAGCTGAAAAAAATAATGAAACTCAATTATTTCTACTTTATCCCCGCAAGAAAAGATTTATCTGTACTTTCCATTTTTCTTTCAAATAAGACAAGTTTCTTTCCTGGAATTCATGTAATGCGTTAAGTCTTTTGTGATTAGTATTAGTTTTCAACTTTGCGGGAAGTGAACAAAACCAAGCAGAAATAAAACGGAAGAACTCACTACTTTTTACTGCAACCACTGAGCTGGGATGAGTTGACGTAATGTGACTGGAAACTAATTAACTAACTATCTCTCGTCTCGCAAAACCAGCCTGTAATCGACTATCGATCCACGAAGCAGATACTTACTATAGTATTTCCTCTTGTTCATTATGAGCCAAGTGTGAAACGGCAACAAACGTGAAAAGGTGGATGATGGTGGTATATTTAGGTGGTTCACTTCATCCTTCCTAATTCCCACTTTGTGGTGTGGTTGAGTTAAATTTTTCCAACTTGTCGTAGTTAGTTAGTTATCCATTCATAAAGATACCTATGTGCATGGATGAGAGGACAGGACACAAGATAAGAAGGGATTGTTGTTAGCGACTACTAAAATCGTGGCTTGCTTTCACTCTATTCTCTGTTACTATTCACTCTAGGATTTTCTTAGGTGATGTGCGGTGAGAATGAGTGACACGTTCATTGAGAGAAGGAAAACATAGAAACATAGAATGGAAGAAATACATAGGGTGAAGGTTCCTAGGTTGAAGTTTAAACTTGGCTAATTGGGAAAATTGGAAATTGTTGGTTGGGAAAGTGGTTGTTTGTTATATTGGTTAAAGAAGTGTTTGAACTGGAGTAAGCACAAACCACCATACACCACATTTAAACTGGTAGTAGTAACTTGTGCTTCAAGAATGCAATTAAATCGACTCTTATCTTCTCCTCCTCTTCCTTCTTTCCTTCTTCAATTGTGCTACAAGGACTGAACCTTCTCTTGGGATTTCATTCTTTTAGAAAGAAGGAAGTAGGATACTATCTGTATTACTAGATGTTTTCTGTTCATGTTTTTCTATACTATTTGAAACTTGTTATTGAAAAAGAAACAGTGTCAAAGTATGAGTAACAACAGCAAAAGTATATAAATCCATTATTTTGTTCCTGAGTAATTGTGAGTTTTAATCTTTTTTTGTCAAACATATCACAAAAAGCAGGTGTCATCGTCCAGTCGGTCCGTCGGTCGCCCAGTTCTTTCACCCGTTCTCTTTCTAAAAAGAGACACTAACATAGTAAGCAGTTTTCTCTCTCAAATAGAGAAAAGAAGCTTTTTTTTCTTGCTATCATCTTAACTCACATTTTGCAGCACATTGTAGAATTATCGTTTCCTATTGTGTAGGCGTCAACTAAAGTAATTGAATTGCATGTTCCTAGAATGGATGGAAAAATGGGAGAAGGAACAACCAACTCAAGTGAAAGAAGTGGCTCAAAAATTAGCTTCAGCTGTGAATTCTGGCTTCATCCTTTCAGACCAAAAAGTATATAACAACCATTACTGCTCCCACATCAACTTTATTCCCAACACATCTGTCTTTCATCTTTTGTTGCATCTCCTTTTTTTTATTGGAAAGTCATGTCTAAATTTTGACTGCCTGTCCTCTGAAGTACGATTTCCCTTAGTCAGCCGACCCACAATTCAACCATTCAAGATCTTTTTTCTATTATTACTATTGGGATGACGGTAATGACGTAGAAGGAGATGCGACTTTGTTGCTCTTAATCTTGTTCTTTCAAATAAAGGTGAAAGACCACAATTAAATTTCTTATTGCTGCTGGAGAAAGATAAGTACAAGTTGAGGCTCACCCTTAAAGATTGTATCGTATTGGGTTAAAAGCGGCATACAAGTAAATCTCTTATTTTCCTTCATAGATTTTCAATCTTTGTGCAATATTGGGAAAATCAGACGCAGATTGTTGTTTTTACTGTATGTCCATACAAGTATTGTATGAATTTGATTAAATTTATTTTACTTAATATATGTGCACGAATATTGAATTAATTTCAAATTAATTTCATCCTTTTGTCTCTTTGCAATATTTTAAATATTTAAATTTGTTAGAAATCACAACACAATAATTTTAATCTATTTTTCCATATCTTGTCTGTCGTACTCTTTTGTGTTGTGTGTGCCTTAGACTGGCTCACTGCAAAAAGGACTGACTCTATATTGCGATAGATAGCTTGCAATAGCTTTTGAATGTTTTCCTTTGACTGCATTCTCACTTGCATACAAAAGACCAGAAACAAAAGAAGTAGCATTGAGCAGGGAAGGAATAACTCAAGAATAGCTTCTTCTTGGCTTTTCTTGTAGTCAGAAATCTCAATCATCCACACATTATGTTATACAGGATATAAAGAAGTATATATATTCCTTTGTTGAGATAGCGAAGAGAAAATACTACTACTACAACTACTCTGCACAAGCTACACGTATCTGTTTTAGCCTAAAATTTCTCGGGGGACACAGTCCAAGACAACTCGGCCAAGGCCAGTTCAGTCTCGGATCCCAAAAACTCAAATTCAGTCGGATTCCTAAATTATCTTATGCAGCTGCATGTGGTGTGGTTGGTTACATCACAACCACATAATACACGCAAGGAGATGACGACGATTAAATTGTACTGTTTCAGGTCGTATAGTAAGTCATCAAATATGGCACATGGAGGAAAGAATGATCATCGTGGGACCCAAAACAATTGGATTAAGTTTTATGCTACACTCACTCGTACATACTTTTTCTTGGTAAATATTCGCACAGAACATATGAACAATGCAACAGATTTAGTTTTGATGTGAACAAATCCTTATGAAATGTCTGCCTTTCTCCGGTGGTGAGTGATTGCGTCACTTATGCGAAACTGGCCATGTGTCATAATTGAGAGATGCATTATATAACGGCGACGACGAAGTCCATTTTCTGCAGTTCATTGAAGCGCCTATTGGAAAAGGTTGTGGGTAGTGCAAAGAGAAAAATCCCAATTTGTGGATTGATGTTTGTTTGAGGAGGAATTCCTGAATTGTTGTAGAATCTGGCAGGCATACAGTGCGGGCGAAACACCGTCAAGTGTAAGTAGCTGCTGGAGCGGAAATATGTAATAATAGGATTTACTTATGCTTCTCTAGCTCCTTGTCGGAGAAACCCGAAACGAGATCAATGGAATTCTCGCCAACCAAATCTGTTCTCACTCTTTTTATCTTCTGCCTGACCGCTCTCTCGTTTCCTTGAGCAGAACAGAACAGAAGGGAAGAGGTGGGCATTCAAGAAAAGTTCATGTATAGTGATCAAATATTAAAACTGTTGACAGACAGTGTCAATACTAATATCATGCGATTATATAAACAATATATGCAACATTTTCAGTTTAAATATATTAAAAGGTGCACAAATATTAAACCTTGCCAGACAAGTTGAAGGCACATCGTTAAACTGGAAGCAGCATAAATAATCACTTTTACTTTTTATTAACATTACTCAACAAGAGCTGTTTGGTTGGGTTGAGAAGTGTGGTATATGGAGATTTATATGGCGAATGTGTAGTAGGCTCTAGTTGCCTCGCTCTCTTTCAATTCAACTTTCTCCAAATATTTCTTCTTGACTGGTGCCTGGTTTGTTTGTTAGTGAACCATTGCTGCATTGCTGCATAGAGGATATCCAGGATCCATGAGTCCATCTGAAATTGAAATCTGAGGGCCACTTGACAACAGCGGCAATAAATCACAGTCAACAGCTTCAACCAAAACTGTAAGAAGATGAAGAAAGTATGCAGTCAAAGATGCTCTCATTCCTATTCTTGCACGTCTTTTGCTTTCTACAAAAGATTATTTAAAGTGAATTCGGTTCCTTTGATGCTCTGCTGGGAGAGGAGTCGTCTCATGCTACAGAATTCCAAATATTTCCGAGCACCCTTGAACCCAGCATCAATCAGACAAAATTAAAATCGGATAATACAAACAACTACATACACTACATTTTATGTCAATATTTACGCCACATCACCACCAACTTACACAATTCTTAATCACATTAGCAGAGCTAACAAAGGGGACTTGGGGTTTTAATGAAGTAGAATAATCTAGTATATACATATACATATACACTTTCCTAATCGCTTATTGTTAGTTTGACTTGGCAGGACCACCACACCAACTTAGAGAAGGTCTTTCATCCTATACTTAAAATTAAACAAAGCTCTCGTGTACACCACCACCACCAAGATAGATAAGCGCATTAATAGGTCTCGTTTGTTTAAGTCAAATTCAGTTTTCGCATTATATATATCTACATATATTTTGATTCATTATATTTGACATGTTTGCAAAATGGAATGGAATTACATTATGCCGTGTGCTTTAACACAAACACGATCAAACCAAAATGATCTAAAGTTATATATTATTTAAGAATGCATTATCATTTTCTGATCCATGATTTCAAATTTATTCTCACACTTTATGATTTCATCTCTTAGTTTGTGAAACATGTCATCATCATCCTCCCTTGTTGAATATTAGTTTGGTTTTGGTATAGAATTATGGTTGGCAATATTTGCAAATTGGAGTTGAAGTTACATGAGCAAAACTGAGAGAGACAAGAGAGTGAGTGAGTGAGAGCTTTACCGGATTAATCAGATTCTAGCTCAAAATGTCTTATCAAGCAACTCTGCCACGCTCATCAGTGGATTGGATGGATAGCGTTCAACTTGAACAGCAGCACGAAGACATAATAATACAATATCCTATCTCATTCTGGATTCATACTACAAAGTGCACTTCATATTAGCATTATAATTCTCAAGGGTACACGAATTTTACAGGCTTTTGGCGAAGTTTAATTTGGAGCTTAATTCATTTGCATAATTTTATGTGGAACAAAATATGATATGTTTACTAATACTTTTATAAGGCAATCATAAATTATAGGAACTAGTGAATTACAAAAAAATTAATCGCATCAATAGATTCGTATTACAATCTGGTACAGTTGTATTTATCTAACTCATTTCAAGCGCATCTATTTACACATCAATTTTGCCATAAAAATTTTGTTAACCCACACTTTACGCCTCCCCCAGCAATAAAGATTGTATGCATCACATCAAGTAAATTGGATGTTGAGGTTTGAAAATACAGGTTCAGCTATAATTTTCCACAAGGGTCCTTGTGACTAAACTGTGTCTCCAATTTCCGCCTCTGGAGTGTTTCTTGATCGCATTTATAACCTCAAAGTTGTTTACTCCTTCAACCAACCAGCGTCCAAAACAGCGTCCAGAACTTGATGTGCGATCTGCAAATGGAAATAATATGCAAATGACGCATTTAAATATGAACTTAATGAGTTTGTTGTGCCAAACTTGAATACTAACACTAACCCGATTTTACACACAAGTAAATTCAAACTAAATGTCACAATGCATTAGTGGTAGTAGTCAGATGCAAGCAACATAAAATCAAACTTTCTCAATGTTATCCTATTTCATGTGCTCTGCTACTTCGAATCTACATATGCGCATAATACATATTTTAACTATATCCCGCATCAGGTAAACTTTAAACAATGCGTCTTTTTGAAAAATTGGTGAAAATTTGAAGTATGCATAGAGCTATAAAATATTTTAAAATTCTCTCTCGTGCAATTATTATATGATCAATACCATGCAAAGTTTTTTTTAAACTTGCAAATCGGAAATATTTATCTCCATGCTACTAGCTGTGGGGTATCGTCAGTCATTTTGAAGTAAAGTAAAGGGTATTTTCATCACCCATGGACACCTTATCGTTGCTTCTGGTACTGACAGACAACTTCCTTCCACCAAGTCTACTATATTTCGCACAACTTTCCTCAATCAAGCTGTCTCGAGCGAAATATCAACATTCACTATTTAGTATTATATATTTACGCTTTTTCTGGTGGTGGTGGTTTGTGGACTTAAGTAGACTTATATTTATCGAGCTTAATTCCAGTCACCAGTTGCATATTGTTATTTTTATTATTAATTGAAATTTATGAGTGTACAGAGTCTGTAATGTTGAGTCGTGAATGTATCTTAGCGTAAAGTTGATATTACAGATGCATTCTATTTGAGAGACAGTATTTGAAGGCGGATTATTATTATGTACATAAAAATTTGGACTATTTTCTAGGCTGAAAATTAAACAGACAGGCAACAGACCGCATCCTTCTCCAAACTTCAAACAAGGAATTGTTTGTTCATATTTGTGGAATCCGCTTTGTTTCTCGAGTTTAGCATTCAAAATTCTCTAATTCTCAGCTCAATAATGTAAACAACAGAAAATTTCGATTTACTTTTGTGATGCGAAATAACTTTGAGTTGCTACTGCTGCTTAACTAAACCAAATCCATATTTGATTTTGAATCAACACCACAAAATACATTGGATTTTACTCTCCGTTGCGCTTTACCAATTCTAGCCCAATAACTCGGTATGCTTTGATTGCAAAAATAAATAAATTGCAAAAATAAATAAATTGGTATCCAACCAAGTTGAAATTCTGTGCTGCAGCGTAATTCATAATTCATTATGAGAACAGATTTATTTACTCACTCAATTTGATTCGCAGTAAGTATATCTTTGCAGCAGGTCACTAGTCACTACGTTCTACATAAGAACTGAAGACAAATTAAATTTCGTTACATTTTAAAACAAGTGCAAAAGTAATTTCAAGAGTTTCTTAAAAGTTTCTTAGTTAAGAAACTTTGGACAATTAAATCCTTTAAACTGTAAATCCAAATTTATTAGGAGAACGGCTAGATTCAAATATAAATTGGCTTAGTTAAAGAATTTGGGTGAGACATGTGATTATGTAAATCTTGAAGCATGGAATGAAGGTTAGGTAGAAGTATAAGCACGACTCATTTAACCAGTCTTTCCTGCAGGTCGATGAGAGAAAGTTAGATATACATGTAATGTACAATACGAGTATGTCGTGTGTACCCAATGACTTTATCACATCCCAACCGAGAATTCTAGGGTTTAACGGTTTACAACTCTCTATAACTGTTCATATGATATTTGCTTAATTTAATGCAGCAGCTATGTATGTAAGACTCAACATTTTTAGTTCTTTATTATTTGAACTTTCACCGGATGTTGCAAAATAAATGCTCAGAAAATCGGGTTGAATGAAATAATGCAGCCAAACTAACCTAACCTTCAATTTTCACTTAAAATAACCATATCGCAGGTTTTTGGCTGACTGTGGGATAGAAATAGTGAGGCGAGACAAAGCCAGATTAAATTGCAAGCCACCTTTGCAACAGCAGTTTCTTTCAAACGGAACATCTGTGGTTGCAGCTTGGGTTAAATATCAAATGGGAACTTAAATACGTTTTTGGGGGATGAAGTAGTAATAAGGTCATCAAATTGCCCTTTGTCCAATATATAAGAATAGACTTTGAACCGTTACGAGTCCGATAGTAAGCACTATATGCTTATGTATATTACTCAACTCTGGCGGCAGAGCAATTAAATGCTTAAATGCCAATAAAGCAGTCACACATTTAGCTTCCTCGTCGTATATCTTATTATTACTATATTTTTTAGCAGATGCATACAAATCCGCATTCACGCAAATAACTGTGACAAAACGGTGCATGATTTTTATGCATAGGACAATATTTGAGGGTTTGCAGATTTATCGGTAGTGAAAACGTATGACAACCCAGAAACCCTTTTAATGGTGCTAGGTAGCACCATTAAAAGCTCAAACTAATAGATTAATAAAATTTGAGTTTATTTTTGAGATAATAAACTTGTTAAAGTTATGCTTCAGTCTTTGCACCGTGAAACATTCGCTAAAATTAGAATTTATTTTTTAATCCCACTTTCATCATATATTATATTTACAATTGTATATATATCTTGTAGAATTTGTATAGAAATGCATTGAAATTACATAAAAATGCAAAAGCTTGTACAAATGGTGGTCTAAAGTGTTTTTCTTTTCATATGATTTGAATAGAAAGCATTTGTTCTTGTCGATTTGAGTAGTAATTTCCATTCCTCCTTTTATAGCTACATATATAGCTTTTCCTTTGATATATTTACTCTTATAAAATTCCAGTCTCCAATTCCAATACTCTTTTAGCCTAAAGAAAATGTTTCAGTCAATTTTAAGGAAAGTGGAAATAAACTGGAATGGTGGAAAAAAATGCGTGGGAAGGGAGTTCAGACCAAGCAGCAGACGGAAACAGCTTCCTGAGGGAGCATTATTCAAAAGTGGGCATGCAACTTTTATCCACTACTGCTCTAAACAGTAACCCATTCCTATAGCCTTCATTTGTATAAAATTCAAAATTATTGAATGTACTAAAGTTCGCTGCGTATGTATGTAATGTTTTTTTTCGGGTCGGCAGACAGAAAGTCCGTAATTTTACTCGCAGGGTAAATCCCGGCACATTTTTGAGGTGGGCTATGCGTCACATGCAAGATATGTGTAATATAACCCTTTCCATTCTTTCATTTCCTGTCTGCCGAAAATCTTGAATAAGGATAAGCGTGCTTGTTATAACGATTTGTAGAATAGATTTCATTTCAACCGTATGCTCGTCATAATTGCATGGCAAGGTTATATAATATATTTTTTGCCTTTTTAAATAATTTCTATTTTTGGATAATATATACTTAGCTCATCTGAACCGAAATGAATGAGGAAATCATCAAATGAGTTTGTTTGGTCAACTTTCACAGTAGTTTCTTGTGAGTCTCATACATAAATATCAAAGAGACCGCCCTGAGATGAGCAGTCCATTAATCCAGAAGCATAAATAAATTGGTTTCCAATACGAGAGCAGAGGCATGTCAAAAGCTATGCTACATACCTACAATCCATCCACCACCCACCACCGCATTCCTGTAGAATTAAGTGTGTATGTAAGCAAGTACATAGTAGTAGTAATCATCATTCACTCTCCATTTCGCATTTTCGGTAGGAAATTGAGAGTGAGTCAGATTTCAAGTAAAGATTCTTTTTCCAAACGAGCTTTCTCCACAAGCCAATTTCACCCAGAAGAACGAACGAAAAATCGATTGAACCGAATAATGTAATATACGGTCCCTGCAGAAAATTTGTTTCAAAGTCGTTTGGAAGAGTAAACACTGACTAAATACTGTATTTAAGAGTTAATTGAGTATTTTGTCTTACTGAAGGAAGACAAGCCCCATTCTCAAAGTCTGTCCCATGTCAAAAAAGGTAAATGGACTGCTTTCCCTTAATTCCTTGGAGGACTCGAATCAGAAATTATAAATGTGGTTGGTCGTATTTATTTATATATATTCGAATACTTTACTGGAAGAGAGTTTCCGCAGAGCCTGGAACTAAACCTTTGAGTAAATTTGTCATCCAGTATTGCTTTAGGAGTTTGGAACTACTTGGAACTACTGAATGCGGATGATAAGCCAAAAATGTCCGACCATGTTCTATATGTATATGTATGGAGTTCATAGTGTGTTAAAGTTTTGAAATGTAAATACCCGTGAGAATTAAACGTCAAGTTAATTCCTTATGAGTGTTTGCTGACTTCGTTGTTGCTGTTGTTGCTGCTGTTGCTATCTTATATTTGTAAGACTTGTCTGAAACTTATCTGCAAAATGATGGTGGCCGGGTGTCTTCCCTTATTACGTCAAGAATCTCTTTCTGCTTATGCCATGGTTCAGGGGCAATAACTCACACAACGGAACTGGAAGTAGACTAGACTACGAAGCCACATACGTACGAGAACATACCATACTGTACCATAATGTTAATGCTAGAAATAGAGATATTTAGTTCTGGATTTTTTGTACATGTGCAGGGACGACTGGAATATGTATGTATGGTATATGATCAAGACTTGCTTGCACAACACTTTCTCCCACTTTCATTCAGAATATGTTTCTCTACATGTATCTAACTTCCGACAGTGTTGGCAATATAAGAGCGATTATGCACCGCACGAAGAAACAATTTTATTCGATTGTCATTATGTTTCCTGATACTTCATAAAAGTGGTCTATTGAATTGAATAGCTTTTGTAATTCAATGGAAAAATCCAAAAAAGCTCATCTCCTCGAGTCCGTTGTGTGGAAGTCCCATTTGAGCTTTTGCCATTTACATTCATTGGTTTTAGTCAGTTTAAATGAGAAAATGTATTAACTTTGAAGCTTTCAATTTGGCTCACACAAGGGAAATTAAAGAATATGTGTTTAATCAATTTCACAAAATTTGCATTTCAAAAATTCAGTAAAAGTAAGCAAGCCAGAAGTTCATACTTCAAGTGAAAGTTAAAGGAAACATATTTTAGTTGGCTGTTAGACCGTAAACTAACTTCAACGGACTCTATATTTTGAGAAATTTTTAAGAATTTAAAAACCTCGGTTAAAAAACAACCAATGTGAGACTGCCATTTAGAAAGTTCAGGCGACTTGACAATCGAATTAAAACTAAATTGAAAAAAATGTATAAATGTATGAATTGAATGAGACGGTATGGTTTTGCACAGACACGGAATTAAATGAGTGTGACTGAACTGGTTACTTTCGGCAATGAAAATAAATGTTAGGTAAACCCTGATATGTACTTCCGTCAAAATGACTTCCATTCAACCAAATTAATTTTGTGAACAATCGTCTCATAAATTCAGTCCAATCTAGTTAGTGACCACAGCAAGTCAGTGCTAAAAACGATACTGGTTAATTAAATTCAACCAACTTTCCTTAGCATAAAAATGCCCACACACAACCCACACCAACCAGACGCACTTTAACAAAAAGGAAGACAGACAATGAAGAGCACACCCTTGATGATTGAAGTTTACTCAGCTACAGTCAAACGGAAATGTTGAACCTCTCAGTAATAGCAGACAGAGACCTGCAAATTCAGACTATATGTACGTGTGTATGTCTGAGCCATCCATCTCCTGTAGCATATCTTCTTCTTAAGGCAAAGCTCCCTCACAGGTTTGGGGTTTTCTTTTTGTGCATCGTAAATGGGATTAAATTGTGAAACTTTGAGGCTTTCAGCTCAAAATTTTTGAGTCAACCTGCACTGTCAAAGTGGAGAGGACTGCTATTAGCTTTCTGTGCAGCAACATCGACCGTTTCAAAATGCTATTCACTTGTAAAAAAAAAACAACAATTAAAATATAAAACGATTTCTTGAAACGGTACCCCTGCCGTGCTGGTCAGGGTAAAAATATTCTCATCTGTTATTAACTAAGAGGTCGAGATATTTTCATAAAATCTTATACATTTTGTCACGAGTAATACTCATAGTTATACTTTCTCCACCACTAAAATAATCAAGACTTGAAAAATCGGAATAAAAAAATAACAAATGCTTTTAACAAACATTTTGTTCAATACAGAAGCCATACAGCAATCTTCCAATCCTTTTTTTTTTTAAAACATAGTCACTCCTTTTTGATACACCTTTTATCCAGTATCCAGAATAAAGTATAGTAAGCAGGAAATTGGATATTTATCAACTTTTTGTGTTGTTAAACTAATTGATAAGTCGTGTCACAGAGTTGACAGGAGAATATAAGGTTGACAACTGCTCTCCTGTCACATGTCGTCATTTTGTATTTAGCTGCAATTTATTTCGCACTCCAATAATGACGACATTAAGTCCACCCGACCCGTGCACAGTTCTGCATGTATATAGAGCTCAATAAGCTCCAAAGTAAAAGTTGAGGGTATAAAATGTGTTTACTCGTTTTATCCGATCTGCTTCTTCCTCTCTTTTTTTGGATGGACCAAGTCAACCAGCAACTTTCTCAGCTTTTTTAAGCTATCGAAACAGCATAGTGAAATGTTGCCAACCTTACCCGATCCTGTCGAGTAAGGACCAAACTTTCCTCTGTTCTTTCCAATCCAATGTTATTGAAGACGAGGAAAAAGTTTACTTAGTATTAGTTCACTTTTAGCTCCGATGAAGCATCCATTTATTTTGTTACCTATAAATGACCATACAATAATGTTGGGATCAAGTTATTGAGAAATTCTTATGAATTAAATTTCTCTATTGTTTGCATTACTAACAGCAAATGATTTTGCCTCCTCCTCGTAATATATATTTGCACATGTAGGATTGTACCGAAGAGTGGCGAGGAGAAAGTATTCTTCTTGTCCCTGCTGCCACGCTTAAGTGGAGACCAATAGAAACCAATCTGCAAAATTGGGGTTTATAGTTGATGAGCTAACTAAAAGGCGGATACAATGGGGTCAGTATTAAACTTTTATGACTGTTTTTGTCTCCTGGAAACTTGGTGGTTCGGCAAGGACAACTTCTTTGATGTCAAATTCAGACAAATCTAATTCACATGCGTACATACAAATACGTGTATTTTCAAGATGACGGTTCTCTTGGTTATAGAGTGGGTTTTGAAACTTTTGCATTAAGTTAGAAATTTATTTTGACACGTTTCATCCCACTCCAATACCGCATCCCACCCACCACCGTCATTCCCAATAAAGCTAAAATGTTCCGAAATGTGTGATGTTAGTGCAATTTGAAAATGTAAAAGTTATCTGATTACTTCATTTCCTGTCAAACTTTTCACAACCAAATCTTCCTAAACAAATTACCCGTGGTACACACTTCTATGCGATAGCAACAGTTTCGTAAGGAAAGAAAATGATGTCAAATTCCGGTCTTTGATGCTACATGTTTAACATAATGATAGTATGTGACTAACAAACCTATCCGTCCTAGACGTACTTTCTGCCAAATTTATATATTTCTGCATATTATGAAAACAAATGGACAAATGCGTATTTTTAATTAATCTTACACTCATCTTCATCTATAATTCAATTTAAATTAGGCCAACTTCCAATAAAGTTGAGGTAGTGCACACTACATGATCATCGTGCTATCAATTTGACTCTTTTAACCCACGGCTTCCAATCATTCAATTGGAAACAATCAGTTTCCACGCCAGGATAAGAAGCTGACATTTAGATTAGTGTTCAGGGTTTGGAGCTTAAGGTAACCGAAAGTTTTCCCTTAAGTTTGGTGGATTTGTCTACAAAACGCTGATTTCAGAATTTAATTAATTCTAAATTTACGCCGTAGCGGTTTTCTCATCCATATCCTATCCCTAATTTCCTTCGCGTCGAAGCCTCTTTAGATCTGCGGGCTGTAATACAGAACTCATTGCTAAAATACTCACCTATCTATACTTCCACTTGAGCCATTCAAATCCAGATTTGAGATAAATCCAGGAATTACACGGGACAGAGACAACCACAACGCCCACAAAACAACTATAAACTCAATCGGCGTATAAGAAATGAACTGTTGCAATTGTTTGAATTCTGTAGTCTTCTAATCTATTCCTGTTAGATAAGCCATATGCTGGTGAGATCTGAGGGTATGTCGTCGCCTTGAGATTTTGCATTACCAATAAAGAAGCAATATAGCGTCAATAATCCATTGCTTAATTTTAACCCAAATGTTTAACTGATTTCTGGGTTCAGTTCTGAAATTACCCTACCTTTCTCGCCACCACCATTGAAAAAGGTCCATAAAAGTGTTGTGATACTAAAATTATGCCACGTATATATATAAAACTTAATCTCTTGCGCGCATCAAAATGTGGAGATTCTGGTAGTAACACTTTTCGAAATGAAATTGACAATTTTACGACAAGTTCGACAGGTAGGGTTGATATGAACACGAATTTAGGAGTCTCGTAGGAATCGCCCATAAATAAATCTAATCCATCCCCTTGAACACTTTACGACGTTCTGCTAGATATATTTTATGTTTTGACAATTAAACGATTTTGAACTACATTTCGATGATCAAACTCGACACTTTGAGATTGAAGCATTCCAAAAGTTATACGATGCACCAGCTAAGAGGCATTGTTGTCATTGGCAAATACACACACACACAAATAACACAATTTCATGGAGCATAAAACCACAATTTTCTTATTTATTGAATGAACGGGAGGCAAGAAACTTACTAATTTATAACACAACTTTTCTTTTTGTCTCCAGAGAGAGGAGAACACAGTCATTCCTAGCACAATTCGTATTGCATTTGTTCAGTCAAAAACTTTGTGATAAATCATACCAGATCCTGTTTGTAGTAAAAGTGATGGTGTGGTGCTGATAGTAGTAGTGGCGAATCTCAGGCGGTTAAAATTGTAAATTTCTCTTTGATTTCAGACATGAGTAGCCCACAGCACTTTCCATTTCCATCTCATCTCACAATTCCAAATGTGAGTGAAAGTCGAACAACTCAACTCAACCTCGACTAACTCATTCCACGGACGGTGGATATTCATCATCAGGAGAGAGCAGATTAACTAACCCACCACCAACTCTGTCTGCTGCTGCTGTTCTCTAGTTTATTATTACTACCAACAATTTTGTCCTCGATTTATCATCGCTGTTGTTGTGTGGAAGGAAATGGATGGATTATCATCTTCATCCTTGATTCACCCTTTGACCCGGGCAACCAACTTTGCAGCTGTAATCTGTAATCATTTTACATGCATATGAATCAGCCGGAGTGAAATAATTTTGTGGACAATAGAAGGAAACTCAGATTTCGGTTGACTTATACTCGTTAATTTCTACCAGAAGTAGAAGTGTATACTTTGATTTAGGAGGACAACTGTTATGCTATGTGCTATGGTAGTTCATCTTGTTATAAGGCGATGAAAATAAATATGACGAATTAAAACTGAAAGAGTGGAAGAAAGACAATTTATATACAATGGAAGCATGGAAGCTGCTCGGAACTGCTGGTAACAACGTCAACGTCAACTTTCCGCCAAAGTCCATCGACCACTGTCACCTTCTCCCTTTGTGTAGCAATTGCTTGAAAATTGTGAAATTTCTAGAAACCTTTCTCATCGGTCTAAATAATGTCCTTGCTGGAGGAGGATGTGGTTTCCCAGCCGTGAAAAGACACCAGAATCAGAATTATAATCCAAATCTAGACCGAGTTCTTCGTCGGTTAACGATTCGTTAACCTCACTCACTCTAAGCTCTCTACTAAATTAAATCTGATTTCAAAGTCTTTGACTCGATCACTCGATCCAACCAAAAGCATTTCATACTTTATTGGCAAAATCCCAGCTGCTGCAAAAAGAAGACAACGATTTCTACTGCTACAAAATGGAGGTGAATTTACCAATTCAGCCAGAACTGGAAGAATATTTGGAATCGCACCCAGAATTTATTCAACGATGGTTACAAGAAAAAGCAAGTCCAGAAACAGTCAAGGAAGTTTTGAGTTGTTGCACCTCCACAGAACCCGAGCAGACCAAAAATACAACGTCCAACAATAACAACAACAACAAATGCAGCTATAAGAATATAAACTCCACACCAACAGCTGCTTCTGCGGCAGTAGAAGAAGATCCCGATGAAGCTTTTCTTATCCAAAGATCACGCTCCAGATCCAAAAGGAATTCCATCACATCGGATCGTTTCCAGTCTTGGCTATCCAGTCCGAAAAGTCGGAGGACAGGGGGAGAAAAAAGACTCCTTTCAAATGCGGCTGAAACTCTCACGTCCCGTTTTGAAGCTCTTGATGAAAATGCATTATTTATCGAATTGGTCAAAGACATCTCCAACGAGTTGGACATTGATGTGCTTTGTCATAAGATTCTTGTCAATGTTGGATTTTTAACGCATGCTGAAAGATGCAATCTCTACTTGGCGAGAGGTCCTTCTGAACAACGCTACTTGGTCACCAAACTACTCGACATCACGACTGAATCTGATGGTAAGAAAGAAGTTTTAACATTCCTCATCCTTCTTCTCATTTATTTTATGAACGTTCAATGTAAATGGCGAATTCACAAACTATTCACTCAAACCGTACCACAGACACAGGCGCTGAGTCTAGCTGATGAGGCAATTAAGAAACTAGAGTAATGACAATTGCTAGCTAAAACGTCCCGATTACTTCATGCGCTTTTATTAAGTGGATGAGCAAGTGATGAAGACATAAAATGGCAGCTTTCCAGGTTTTGTGAGAAAAGGTAGAAGGATTATTCCCTTGAGATATCAAATCTCTGCTGTTGAAATGCAAATTTGCACTTCGGTCCGAACTGAATTAATTCCACTTTCACCCATTTACTCTGTATATTTTTAATCGATATCATAATTACAACATTTAGTTAAATGGGTCTTTTTGTATTAAACCTCTGGCATTTATAATCCTTAGAATTTAAATGATAAACGTATTTCACAAAAATATCGCTGGAGTTGTATGCCAAAGTTATTTCTTAGAATAAGACGTCAACTTTATATCACAGAATTCATTCACTTTGCCACAAATAGAATCAATTTAATAATTACTCGTACATGACGCAAATTATGCTATTAACCATGTACAAATTGAAAACTGTGCCAGTTACACTTTCTCAGCATTGAACTATATTAAATAGTTGCTTGCTTATGCTGATTAATGTTACATTGAATTTTCTTTCACATATCATTTAATTTATGGAAATATCAGTGAATCAAAAATAAGGATACATCATTACAGTTTTGGTAGTATCTTTAATCTTTACCTTTTCTCAGGTAACAAAGTACCTCTAATTCTTTCCAAAAGAAAACTTTGTCGATTTCCACACTTTCATTATTTCAATTATAATTATAGAAGGGCTTCTTTGTAAAAAAAATGAACACCATTTATACGGAGATGAACACCATTTATACGGAGAATTCAATTAATATAAAGGGGCAAAATATATAGTTTATTTGATATAATTTAGGTAATAGATAAAATAATGTATCTGTATCTGCAATTTGGCAATATTAGCTTCATTTATTGACTTACAATCATCCTTCATGACATATCTTTCCGATCATTAAAGCAATCCCAACTTGGAAGCGATCTTCTTTCATCTGGGTTGAGTTTGGGATAAATGTTTCACACAAATAGCAAGAATGACGTAAATCTGTGTGTAACTATAAATAAGAAATGATCTTATATTGCAAAGAACTGTTGCTTCTTCCCGTCAGGTAAGGTAACCAACTAACAAAGTTGTTTCTGTGTGTGTTTCTCTAAATCAAGTCGTTGAGTGACGAGTGAGTTACACTTTCTCCTGTATTTACTTACCTGGCTCACCTTGTTTTCCTTTGTGGTTCTAGATGTGGAGGAATGCCTCAAGAAAGCCAAAGCGGAAGAGACGAGAATCGTTTTCGGAATAGGAATTGTTGGTCATGTTGCTCAAGCCAAGGAGATTATCAACATTAAGGATACTCAAGAAGTAAGTTTATTTGTTTATTTATTTTTGCGATTATAAATTGTTACACTTACTTTGGGTGATGCTGCACAAACATTAAAGAACCAATATCAGTATGGAATATCAGTATGGTAAAATGAAATGATATTTGTACAACAATGAATTTGAGACAGCCAGCGTTTTATTTTTCAGATCAGCTCACAAATTCCTAATATTCTTTTGCTAATGAAGTGTGCGTGGAGTTGATGAGCTCAAAGAATAATAAGCTAAAACCAGAACAAGCTTATTATAAGGTCAAATAGAATGTCAGTGTATGCCTGCTACATTCTCAATAAATAATATTGCTTGTCAATCTTCTTTCTTGAGAGACTGCAGAGGATAGAGAATACATAGAACAATTAATAGCTTTCAACTTCAGAGTCTGAAATGTTTGGTTTCCTCTTGTTGTCAACTTATTGCTTTTCTTTATTTGCAATATTCCATACTTATCGAGAAACAAAAGAAACAAACAAAAAAAATTTATTTATTTCTTATCTGCGTCATTTTCTCTTCAATAGTTTTTGGAGCTAGGATTCAGTGTCAATGATATTATTATAATTTTATTTTAGTGTGTATTGTTCAAAGCTTAATATGAACCTGTAAGTAACAACATTGTTTATTTGTTTAGGACACAAGATTTACCAAAGACACTGAAAGTATGGGTGGATCTGGTCCAGTCCATAGTATTTTGGCCGTACCTGTCTGTAACAATGAAGGAGATGTGATTGGAGTGGCTCAACTTATCAACAAGAAGTCGGGAGGGGATCATCATTTTACGGAACATGATATTGAGGCAAGTATAAATAATCACAATCCGCTTTTATATCTCCACGTGTAGTTGGGTTGTGCTCGTGCATAATTTCTTTCTTTTGCAACTCTGTCTGTACAACAACAACAGAGAATGTGGACTTTCCCCGTGACTTCCTTGTGCCGGGGAAAGTTGGGATCAAGGTTGAGTTGGTTGGAACATTAACAACAATGTTTACCGCAACGTTGCGAAAAAGTCGTTGTCGTTCATTTTTATTGCAGAAACTACTCTGCAGTGTTAAATGTTATCTCCTATTTAGTAGTGCTTGGAAATGATTTTTTTTGCGTTGTGTGTTTTTTAAATGAGAATTTTGTATCATCTCATAAAGAATTGTGTGTGCACATATGCATAGCATAAGCAAATATGTAGGTATATCATTTGTGCGTGCTAGTCATAAGGAATGAAATTTTCCAAGTTACATATTTGATAAATGTAAATATGCTCAAAAAGTGAGATGCAGAGTACGAGGGTATATTTTAGTAGCGGTCTCGCTTGATCTCCTGACTTTTTTTTTTACTCCATCTCATAATCTAGGGAAGACTGGATGAAGGTGCTCTTTAGAATTTTCAATTTACGTTCTCATGATTTATGCATAATTTAATCTCTTTGTGGGAGGATTGAGTCAAATAGTCTACTACATTTCTCACGTTAAACGGCGAATGGTTTAACACTACATCAATCTCGATTGTTTCTCTTTTTACAAGAATTGACTATTTTTTAAAAAAGCAAGGCTGTAAAAATAAATTCGCTTTATGGGTTAGTTATTGTGTACTTGAGAAATAAACGCGTGATTTCCTTGGGTGGTTTGGATTCTTAGAACAACGCTATCTAAATTCCATAGTCTGATTGGTGTTATTGTTAAATACTTTAAATGATTAAACCATTTAAACGGTATTTACAAAAGAAGTAGAAAACTTTAAAAGGCTACACAAAAACTCTTGTAATTTTGAATCTCTGAATGGAATCAACACCCTACTGTATAAATATTTGTATTTGTTGTTTGTTCAATCAACGTAGCTATTTATTCCTCCTGAGATTAAGATAAATTGTTATATTGTTCTGTGTAGGTGCTACAACGTTACCTGACCTTTTGTGGAATTGGGATTCAAAATGCTCAACTTTTTGACACATCCGTAGCAGAGTACAGAAGAAACCAGGTAAAGGATAAAATAATAATAATTATATTTAACTTTTCACCACATTGTGTACGTCATGAAATTCTAGAAATTGTGACAACTTTTGTGTTCAAATCTCTTTTCTCCTTAAACCCTGTCGGGAATTATTTGTCTAAAAGTAGAATTGGGAACTGATGAACAATGACAGCGCTTATGTCCCTTGTCACTAACACACTTTCCGAAAGTACAACATCCTCAGTTCTTCTCTGAGAGGGAGAGAATCTCACCCTTCTTTGTACCTCTTGAGTCATAACAAATTCCTTGAAATCCCGTGACTATTCCCCTCAAGAAGTGACTTTGTCTCCTTAAATTAATATAAGTTCTACACAGAGTATGACCTTATATTCATGGCATACTTTAATAAAAAGTAACATTCCAAGTGGTGCCTATAAAATGTCAAAAAAGGGAACCAACCGGAATAGTTTAGGACCGTGATTTAATTTAAGTCTTCAGTTTTGCAAGTGTTTCTACAAAAGGTCATGATGCTGCTCTTTCTCGGTTTGTTACGGAGGTCCAAATTACATGTAATGCAGCTTTTGGGTCTGTTGGAAATCCATCCAAACCGAACAGAGTCTGGTGAAATGTATAACCTCTTGCGACACACTCCACTCGACATCTTTCTCCTTCGATTTATTTTCTCTACTTAGAAAACTAATGACGTCATGTCCTCATCCTTATCCTTATAGATATATATTGTAAATCCCTTCATTTTATCCATAATTGAGTGTGATATATTGGAAAGTAAATACTCAACATGGATAAAACCTTGAATCCTTAAACCTACAATTTTCCCTTTAAATCATGATACATATACTTAAAATGCTATAAATCTCATCTTTTTATGATTTTTGAACTGAAAGTTAACTACAATCTAAAATTGTATTTCGAATTGAGAACATATCAACATTTTATTACAAAATGTTATTAAATATGCACTCCGGGTATTTCATAAGTGTTTCATATTTTGTATGTATTTATAAAACTCAGAATGAATCACGCAGGTATTTAAAAATTGGTTTATTTTGAGCTAAACCCCTTATTCGTTTTTGTTACTCAATTTCCTGCGCCGTCTTTTCCCCTCTTGTTTGATTTAATAAAGTGAGTGTTCATATTTCTGATTCAAAGATTTTATTCAATTTGGGAACTTTGAATCCTGTGAAAATTTCTTTTTTTTGAAGGGACCACATGCAAATATTTCTTTGAGCTTTGCTACAGAAAACCTTGGCAGACCGTTGTTTGAGTTGTCGCAACCAGAACTGGTGGTGTTGAAACGTTTGTTCCGTAAATAGTTCGTTCATGGATGACCTGATTGCATGGCACACAGTGAAATATATAAAAAATTTGTTTCCGGTGGAGGTGCACCGTTCACTTTTATTTACTTTTCTTTTTGTAGTAGTGTGGTACACGAGTTGTGCCACAAAAGTATCAGACTTTCCACAATTTCATTTACTCATCTCTCCAGCAATGCTACATATGCTCTCAGGTATGATTTTAAACAACCTGAAATGAAAAGAATCCCGCAAGCCAGAAGCACTGAGAGAGAAGGACATAGTGCAGTGGTGGTACACGTCCTGGAAAATATTTCTCGGAACACACGGAAAAATGTGGAAGAAAAAAATGTAATATAAAAACCAATGAGAACACAACTGTGGAAAATCAGGAAGAAAGAAATCCTGGATGGCTTAGGGATTCACAGCTGCCGACACGCGAACAAATACATGTTGTCCTCTTGTTTGCTCAGATATTAATTTATTGAACCAGGATTTTTGGAGGTATTGTTATCATCTGTGTGTGTGTGTTTTGGTTATATGTATGTCGTGGTGTAGCGTTTCGGAAAGTACTTATATAAAGGGATCCGCAGTAGCCAAGAAATCTGCAGAAATGTAATGTATAACGTTGCAACAACGTGAATATATTTCCCTTAAACTTGAGGAATGCAGCTTTTGGTTTTACGTGGTCTTATCATATTTTTTGGCACTGTTTACATATTCACTTGTAGCATAAATCTGCTATGAGAATACTTATCAAAATAGTTTTGTAAACTTAAATGCTCAAAATCGGATTATTATTCATCCTAACCTAAAGGATGTTTTGTTTTTGTAGCAACTTAGATTGTTTAAACTCTATCTTCGTAAAAACTGCATGTATATGTTTCAGCAGTTTGAGGAAATGGAATGAATGCAGTTCAGGTATATTGGTAGATGACAAATGTTGTGAGTGTCCCTGAGCTTGCCTTATTATTATGGAGAAAAGCGGGGAGAAAGTGCAGTATTTGTGAAGAAGGGGAGAAGACGCAGTCAGTTAAGAGGTTCATTTAAGATTCTCATCATGACTTTTATGCTCTTGCTCGTTTGCGGCTCCAGCCAAAGGAAAAGGCGTGAGTGAACCAAGTCCGTTATACGTTGAAACATTGTCTTGTCGACTTTCTCTCTTTTGTTGGGATCCCACTCATATCCATCCATACACACAATATCCCATATTTCTGACTGATTCGACCAACCACACCACCACAGCCTCCAACCATTCCTCGGTATTCTACATAGTACTCACCGTTCCTTAAGATTCTAGATAGTGCAGACAGCACGAGAGAAAGGAGTAGTTACTTCTTTTTAGAGTGAATATTTCGTCCATTGTCCATCACATTGAAGGTTCATTTATAAGATTCCAGTAGCACGTATTTAAGCATCAGTGTGCAATTGGTTGTAAGAAGAATCAACAATAGTTGTGGGTGACGCCAACAACAACAGAATCCGAACGAAAGCGAGATTGTGAAAAATCACGATATCACGACTCCCAAAACAAATGAGATTCCCTTTCTTCGCTGCACTCTTCTCTGCTACAGATAGATGTTTTTACAAGCCGAGCGGAATGACAATGGATTTAAAATTGTAATTCTAATGATACTCAACAATGCTGATTTTTGTGTTGACTTCATGAATTTTCAATTTTGTTTTGGCAGCATTGAATAAATATAGCTGGCTAGGATGCATAGAATGATGTATTTTCTTCGTATATGTATAGCGCAGCGTAATAACATTTATATTTTTGATGTGTTTACGTTCCTTCCCGTCGCTATATTTTTAAACAATCCAGTAAAAAATTAGATGATCCATATGTATAATCGTGTAACCTGCATCATCTGACCGCAGTCCACATAACATACATAATAGCCCCTGTATATGTGTAGCCTATAAAAATCTTTATCATAACAGTTCATCCGTATTCAACATAAAAGAAAGGCAGCACATTTGAAGAGGTGCACGAAGATGTTGCCGTCCAGAGATTTTCTACCAAATCCCACCACTTACACTTTTGACTTTGGGAATTTACACGTGCTTTTTACTCGGATCTTCCAACTTTTGGCTCAAGCAAACTCCTCCTCTCCTTCATTCTGTGTCGTACATAATAAATTATTAGTTGTGTGTAATTAAATTTCCGCCCAACTTTCACCACCCTTCCTTCACCAGATGTTACCCTCTTTTGTGGTAGTTGCAACCGACTGCAAGCCACCAAGATCAGGAGTCTGGGATCGTTTATGTTGGCATATATCTCATCTCCTTGTTTGTTCTGTACATACATTCTTCTTAAAGATATGTATATTTTGATGGATTCAACATGTTACAAAAGTTTACACTACTACTCACTACTGTAATGCAGTAATGAGCTTATATAAATATGCTAGTTTTACTTTATCAAAGTCTACAATATGATTAAAACACCACTATATTCTTCTTTTTACCCTGTGACATTCAATTTGTTATTATTTATTGTGTCACAAAGATTCCTGAACGGAATTTTCAATTTTAAAGAATGGACCCGCACCATGGGCCAACTACATACTTATTTAGCATAATTAATCAATTAATGCATTATAATGGTTGATTCATTCATTTATTGTTTATTTTTCCAGCTCTTACTTAACCTCGCACGAAGCATTTTCGAAGAACAAACAAATCTAGAGCGTCTCGTTACCAAGATTATGAAAGAAGCTCAAGGACTGCTGAAATGTGAGCGATGCATAGTCTACCTGCGGGACGTTCCTTTGATGGAGGCAGTAAGTTCCTTTCCTTATATAAACTCCATCTGTACTGTAAACTCAATTCCAATTACCACTTGCCCTACTTTTTGAATTGGCATTGCCTTTCTCATTTATACTTGTCAACCAAATCAACTTTCTATTATTACCTATTGTAATATATTCCTGGGAATTTTGCAGAGTCACATTGAGAGAATTTTAATGATGCCGTCTGCCCAGGGAGAGCGAAAACCTTTGTCCAGAAGAGAGGTAAGTAATAAGAGTGTCTATTTATTTTCTCAATTTATGGGAATATGGCATACCAAAATGTAAAGTGCACAAACCACCAATAACAATGCTGCGTATTATTTGCACATTAAACAAAAAGCAGACAAATAACACAGTTTGTGAGTTTTCTCTTGTTTTCATTGCTCTCATACATGGTCAGTTCTTAATGGATTAGCTCATCAATAATTACACGAGCAATTTATAAATATATAATTGATTGGATTGTCTACAGTTTATTTACGCTTTCACCAACGCCATTAAAAATGTCGAGTTAATTGAGTTAATGTGTTGTGTAACAAGGGATAAAATGAGTATGGGAAAGTTGAAGCTCTTAGTACATAGCTCGATTACGATCTTAGAGCCTTGATTTTATGTAGTTAAGTATTTGTAATAATATACCATTTATAATCTTCTTATTTAGTTTCAACTTTACGAACAGTAGTTTTGACTGTTGAATTTTACGAGGATAGTTATGAAGATCATGAGAGAAATAGACATCATGCGCTTACTTATTGGTCGTAATATTCTAAAATGAAATCATTAAATGCGCTTTGTCATAACAAGAGCAGCTTCTGATATGTTTTAATATTTACTCGTACACAACCCAGAGACATTAGCCCTGCAGTTAGGACGCCGTTAAATAAAGACAAATATTAAAGAGAAAGACCATTGTAAAATAAACTGCGCAATATCTATCTTCTATGCAACGCTGAAATACGGTTTAGGTTGACCTTAATGAACCACAAAAGCA
The DNA here is from genome assembly GCA_034695645.1 of Folsomia fimetaria. Classification (NCBI taxonomy): domain Eukaryota; kingdom Metazoa; phylum Arthropoda; class Collembola; order Entomobryomorpha; family Isotomidae; genus Folsomia; species Folsomia fimetaria. Next base: position 143,561 of record JAQFZJ010000002.1, read on the forward strand.
ATGAAAACTAGGCTGTATAAATAATGTTCTCAAACTATTGTCATTTCATAAATTGTTGACGAGCAAAAAGAACATAATATTTCAAATCGGATATATAAATCCTAATAAATTTTGACGTTTGAAATAATCCTGTATTTTTATGGACGGTTTACCCGTGATTCACACGACAATACAATAAGTATAAGAACAATCTCTTTTTCCTTTGAGACAAAGTTTGCAAGCTTATTTTGGTTGTTTTTTTAACAGGATGGTTATGTATTTCTTCTTATCATTAGTATGCGTATATGCTATATGACTTATTAATACACGACAAACGAATACTCTTGTGACAGATCCTTAGATTTGTTTTCGATTGTTAGCAATGGAGAAAGTAAATACATTTCGCCATTAAAAGAAATTGTTGCCTCGCTGCTTATGCGCTCCACTTCTAAATGAGCACAGAATTGACTTACTTGATAGTTGATGATGTCTGTATTATTATTATTATTATTATTACCCAAATCAACAGCAGAAATTGGGCTTCATTTTTCAATAGGATTGATGCAGGGAAACTCTTTATTTTTGCGTTGTGAATTGGGCTGAGAGGATGTCGCTCGCTTTATTTGCCATCCATTCGTCGTCTCTGGATTCTGTAATGTGTCCTTGTTGCATATTTCTCAGGGGTACTAAATTACATATGAATTTTTAATGATGTGCCTTCGTCTCTGTTTAGTTGCATCCTTCCTATTCCTTGGGCTCAATGCGTTTGTGGTGGGAACTTGCCATGTGTGTCCTTTCTTTTGTTGTTCATTAGCAATGCTCGGCTGCACCGGATTGGATCTCCGAATTTTTATCCTTCGTTAAATTTAAATCGTTGACAGGATATGTTACGCACAGGATATTTTTATTATTCATGCATTTCGGATTTGTTTACTCTCATTTTCTAATATTTAATACATATCGTAAACAAGTGTTATATAATTATAATATTTAACACTTTATTTTTTATTCGCGGGGGAGGTTGAAAAAAACCAGGCTACAAATTGATGAAACTAATTGAAGTAATTGAGCTCTTGCAACGTGAGTTAACATTGCCAGTGTTGTAATTCATATGTTGTATTATATGTTGTATTATACTGCATCATTTGTTTTGTCATATAATATTCATAATGTCCATAATCACTTACCAGCAACGCTACCATCTCTTTTACAGATCATTAAAGTTGTTTATCTAATTGTATTACGTACTTTTGACTTCTGGCTTTTCTACTAAATTATAAGTAGAAATGTTATCCAATTGCAAAAAACAAGGCATCATGTATTAGTTTTGTACAATCTAAACTAGAATCTTAAATTTCGACATTACTTTTTTTTAATTTTGACAACGGAAAGCAGACCACTTTTGCTGTAATCCGATATACTCGTCGTCGTATATTTGTATATACTTATCAACATGAAAGCTATCAGACTGATAGATATAGTATTGAAATAATAGTTTTGAAAGTACCTGCTGAATTTGAGCCTTGAATTTTACTGAACCTTTTTTGAGTATATGTTGTTATACGAAGAAGGATGCAGTGTAGTATGAGTGAAAGCAGTCAGGCTGAGAGAATAAGAGTGCTTACTCGCTTAAGGTGGTTTACTTGTCCCACTTATTTGTGCATTGTTAAAAGAACGCCTCTGGGAAAGACAGGCCTGTCTCATCCTTTGAATCTTTTGGAAGAATATCCTTTCGTGACAAGAACGGATAAGGTTTCCATTATTTCACTATTTCTGGGTTGTTTGTCCTCTTCTTGCGTTGTGGGATTCATTTTTGAAGCTTATCCACCTTATTCTCACAATCCACTAGGAAGGACTTTCTTTTTATCTGTATGTCAGTGCATGTATGAGTACACACGAGAAATTGGATTTTTATGCATTTTGAAGTACTCTTAGACTATTGTATAAGTAGCTTGACATTTCTGATGAATTCGAGTTCTGATGGATTCTTGACCTTTTAATGAATATATCATTTTATTAGAGAAAAAAATCACGGTTGACTTCCGTAATTTTTTTATCCCGAATATATTATCATACGTTATTACGTCAAAAACCGATTTGGAAGGCCCGGTTGACTGGATGTCAAATCCTTTCATCGAAACTTTGGGAACACCCATTATTGGAACTTGTCTCGATGATCTGAACTGAGGGCAATTGTTCATCTCTCTAATTGGGATCTGCATGCAAAAATATATGACGTAAAACTCAAATCTAAAATCTAGCAATACGTACTATAACGGGGAATCATCCAGCTAGGATTTCATGTAAGCTGCATACAGCCACCCATGCACAGTCGGATCAGAACTTCTTACATCTACTTACTTACCAACATAAGCATAAGCCACAGGGATAAAATTTAAGCTATTCAAAAGTTAGGATAAAATACAATAAAATTGAAGATGGCATGTGTGACAGAAGGGACAAGTGTGGAAGGGGGATGTCATTTATTAGTATCAGTCTGCTTCAATGTAATATGGAACACCTTTCCTTCCCATGTACGATTTGAATATATATAATTCTGATTCCTTCCTTTCCTTCTAAGTTACATTAAATAAATCTCATTTAAGGGAAACCCTTGAAATTCAACTATCTTTCTTGGAGATTTTCGTTCAATTTTTATATTTAAGCAATGAAATATGTCTCTTAGAACATCTTTCACTCTCAAAACCAGCCATGCCATCATCATTCTATGTACTTACAAAACTACGTAGTTTGTCAAGACTGGTTCAGGCATGAGCTCTTCTTCTCGGAAGAGACTTTAATAATTATGGTGGTTAGAAAGAGGTTTCTTTCAACAATGGAATCGCTATCGAATGAATAGGTGGGATTATGTGAGGGATGACAAATTCCATATCTAAAGGAGGAGCGCGTCTCAATTTATGTGCTATTGAGCTTGTCTTGATTTTCAGCATTTTCTGAACTGAAGTCAAGGATGAACTAATCTTTGCAGGATAGGAAAATAGGACTGAAATGGCTTAGACTTCTTTTCGTGTCAATATTCAATATGTCTGATTTTGGCTGGTGAAAGGATCCATAACACGCCCCCGTGGAGGTGCAGTTGTGAGGTTGTGAGTTGTATGTAGAATGTACATATAAAAGCTTGTCAGTCAATAGTGGATGGACTCCCAGTAGACTTATTTTTTCCACTTTTATACATTTCCTCGATTTCTTCGCCAACTTCATCACGCTTCAGTATGTTCATTTTAATTGTGATACATTATTTTCTAAATCAACAATACAACCAGTCTGGCAAAATCTTAAGATCATTTATTTTAATTACTTACGAAATTTATTATTTGCCAGCTTTGAAAAATATCACGCAATTTATTTCCATTCAATTTCGCATGTCTGTTCTCGGGCGTGAAGTTTTCTTAAAAGAAACGTGGTGTATCTCCAATGATTCTCATGTAAGCAATTCTTCGATTTCCTTTAGTTTGTCTGTAACTGTTTGGTATCGTTTTTGTCTTGTCTGTCGGACTCATTGGACTAGGAGGTATCCCAGTCCCAAGTGTATTGCACAATCTCGTACGATTTTTTGTTATCTAAAATTTAAGCTATGTGAACCTTTTTATAAAAATAACGTTTTCCCGCGTTTATTCTTTAACCGACCGAAGAATAATCAAAATGCTCAACACGATTAGGTAATACATACATGAAGATAATTTAAGATGATGCCGTTGTAATGACTTTGTTTTTGTTGTTTTATTTAACTAGATTACTTTGATTATATATCTTGGTATAGCGTTTAGAATGCGATGCATGATGAAATTAGCCATTTTGAGTTAGCATCGGGCTTTCACAACTTAACTCAGCTAATAGTCATCTCATCTCTGCAGGGGTTCCAATGCAACTGATTTTAGTTTGGCAAAGAGAGAGAGAGAGTTTGAGTTTGTCTGACTTGGTTGGAATCGAAGCGAGTTCGGAATCTCAAGTTACGCTAAAGCACATTTTTCTTCCTTGAAGTGAAAAAGACTCTTCTGTCTGAGTTGTTGGTTGTTCCACCCAAAATGGGAGAAAGCTGCAAACCTCTGTTCTGTGTTCTTGCTTCTTGAACATTACAACATTTATCGATTTCCTGCACTAGCTCTTCCTTCTTACTTCAGTCTCATGCCTTTTGTGCTTCATTTTATGGCCTACAATCGTTTGGTCCAGAACCAAACTACCCCAGCAACAGGGACACACGATTTGGTGGACATTGGATTGCATCATCATCATCAACTATTACAAAATCATTTGTAGAAATGCTCAACACGCGATTAAAATAGGTCAAGCTTTCATATTTGTTTAAAATTGTGATACATATTCGATCACTTATTTCAAATAAAACTTTACATCTTTAACGTTTAAATTGATTTATTTAAGTGCCAGTTTGTTCGAGAGGTTTCTTAAGAAGTATATCTATTAATTACATTGCTTTTACGAATAAAAGGCAGTCACTTCAAACATGCAGATAGATCGGAGTTGAGAGAGAAGGTACATAGTTTTAGGAAACGAGACCTTTCTCAACGGGATATGAGATACCATTTAAGAATTTCTTTGTAAACTACTCCATCCAACATCTTGAGTAGGTTTGTTGTCTTCGTCTAGTTGGCTGTTGAACAAATACTAGAGTCAATTCACGATCTCCTTTTGGAAGCAATTTAGACCATAAATGAATAAGTACTACTTCTCTATTTCACCATATCTTACTTTGCCAACTTCTTCTCTGTTTTTCCTTCAGCTTGCTTTAGTACCAAAAAAGTTGAGCAGTTCAAGAGTAGCTGCGACTGGTCATGGTGATAAATATCAGTTAGTGCAGAAATGGATTTAGATCCTTTTCTGCTCAGATACACTCCAGTTTACTACGAAAAAGTGCGCATCACATCACATCACTCACTAACTGAAGATTTAATTCTAGGATGATAAAAGAAGTTTTATGTGATAATGACATTATTACAGAGTCCACTTGGTCTTTTCCACAATCCGGGGTTGCAGTTTGACCTACTCGATCCACATTGGTTTAGAAATATACTGTTAAGATCCACCTGACCAGTGATTTCTAAAGAATAATGTGATGAATAAATTAAATGTCATAAAATTTCAAGTTTAAAATTCCATAAATGTGAAAATGCATTTCACTCTTGAAATTAGAGCACAGTGCGATTTGATTTGCATTTTATGGATCTTATCGAGAAAGTTGACTTTTCTTACGTACTTATGTACAGTCAACCCTCCTCTAACTCAACTTAACTTCTGTACGCTATGCTGTCATGTCACTACAGATTTGCTTTGATGCCCAGCTTATTGAACTCGCTCTAAATCCAAGTAGTGCGGAAAGAGATTCCTGCCAGTAAACTCGACAACTCTTCTGCTCCAACATTATGCTTTTCCAAGTTTTCAATTATTCAAATATTCAAATAAAATCGTTCGCAGACTTGAACTTTTGTTAAAAAAATCCAACTAAAGTCAAAGGATGTTGCGTTGCCTGTCATGGTTTTTCATTTTCCTGAAGTGCTTCCAAAAAATTGATATCCACATCGTCTTGCCAGCTTTCACAGTCATAATAATACATGCTCTTCTCCGATACACAAAATATGTATGCACAATTACGGCTTTATACATAGTCGACTTGACAATACTGTATAGATGCAAAAATTCTGCCCGGATTAATCTCCTCTGTCTGATGATTTGACACAGCATAGCACTGGATTTTGAAAAAAAAGAATGAGAATTTTTATTACAAATTTTTGAATGGGAGGAATACAATTGAATTCATTCTATGGTTTCTTGTCCTGTCACTTCGTCTTTCTGGGTATATGTATGTAAAATTCAGCTGGGCGTTGGTATGAAATTCTTGAAATAGTTGTAAATGCGGGTACGACTTTCCTTTGTGGTAGAGTGAAAGTGGCATTACATATTGAATTAAGTAGGAAACATTATATCCTTGAATATTTCATCAGCATTGGTCGACGGAAGGAAGGAACGTTGTCTATCACTTGAAATGAATGTTTTGACTTTTGAATGTTCCTTAATTTAGTACATTTAAAATTACGTTGTACACATTTGTTTTTCCAGAGCAAGACTGTTACAATGAGGGACGTGTTGAAAGAAAAGGTGAGAAACATATAAAATTAACCGATTTAAAAAAAATTTTGACTACAATTATTGCATAATTATAATTTAAGGGTCTCCATTTCGAGCTAGTCTTCGAATTGAGTGGGGACAATCATAATGAAGAGATTCGACGCCCAACCGCTGCAGAACTGCAAAGTTCACCACTAACACAAATAGCCAAATATGTAGCAACCAACAGCGAGGTACGTATAATAATTAAATATGAACAGGTTGTATCTATTTTCAATGATTGCATTATCATGCTCGTTTCAGATCCTCAACATTGGAGACGCCATAACGTGGTACTCTGATTCTGTGGACCATTCAATGGAACTTCTCCCCATGTCTGAGAGTTCTTTCTACAGCTCTCTACCAAAAAGTATTTTGTGTATGCCAATCTATAATGGGCAGCGCCAAGTTATAGGTGTGGCACAACTTATCAATAAAGTAAGCACTACGTCTTATCACATATCCACTACAAGTTGCAGTTGTATGGTTTGGTGGCGATATGTTAAGCTAAAATTCAAACAATAGAGTCTATGGTTGTACAATGTGTTGTTTCATTTTCATTTAGATGTTTCATCTGAATTCTATAAAAGCTCGCGCTCTCCGCAACGTCTAGAAAAAAACACGATTTCTACAAAAGTCTATGAGCAGATCAAAAAACCATAAAAGAAACAGACCTAAAATATAATCCATCTTCACAAGTTTCATCATCCTTTCGAGAGTTTTTTGTGTGGGGATGGATACGTGGGATTGAGAAGAGCTTATATTTCCCGTATAGTTGTACTCATATTTTACTTGCTTTCATGATGAATTATTGAAAGCGTTATTCACATTGACATTCAACAGTCACTACTGAACTCTAGAAAAAAGCTCATTTGTGTAGGATTTAGATTAGATGTCCATCTACTTTGTGCAGGGTATACAGATTTTTTACCTCATCAATTGTGGTTATAGAGAAAGATGTACTAAAATTTTATCCGGCAGACAATCAAACTTAATCTCTTCATTTTTGCAAATCCCTTCTTATAGATAATTTATTATGTAGTGGACAATAGAATGATTAAAAAAGTCTTTTTTATTTGTTCTCATAATTTCTGGAAATCATAATCTGGTTTTCTAAATTGATTTATAGAAGAACGCGATGTTACCACACTTCCTGTGGTGAAGTGTGGTGCTGGTCGTTGTGCTGTTAAAAACAGAATGTGAAAGAGAATTAATTTAGAATTAAAAGCTAAAAGAATTGCTTCATCTGGGGGTGACATTCTCATTATTTCTATCCTCACATTGCTGTTATAAAAACCAGCTCATATTAATGAGAAACAAAATTATAATTGTTGATGCAAACAAAATGTTTACTGAAATATTCTGCTAATATTTAATTTCTTTACTTACACATTCTTATAGGCAAATGATCAGCCTTTCACTGACACTGATGCCAATACTTTCGAAGGTAAATTTTTTATTTGACTTTTATTGCGAAATACGCAATAAAAAATATACCGTCCTAAATATAAAACTAACTACACATTAGATTTTTCAGTTTATAAAAATCTATAAAATACTTCATGTGTAATAATATCAATCACGTTTCACTAAAACTACACTAAATCGTCAAATATTTCACGGGGCAGTCAACTAACTCTTCCAAATACTCAACCCTTGAGGTCAAAGCGTCATTCTCATCTCTTAAAGCAGCAATCTCTTGTTTCAAAGCAGCATTTTCTGTATTGGTATATGATAAATTATTAACGCAATATGCAACAATCACAATAATCATTGTCAAGCACACCAGCAAGTAAATCACGATCGTGTCCGATTCCTACTAACACGTCAATGTCAAAATCGTCATCTTCTAATAGTCTCTCGTCCTATAAATGCAATATGGAATTAAAGAGTATACAAATGATTAACAAATGCACAATAACAAAAACCTACATGATCATGTTCCAAAAATTTAGCCCAGTTCAACTTCCTCACAGTTGTTCTCATATCCGGCAAAAATGGTTCGATTTTTTCAAAGAGTTTCTTGAAAACGGGTAAAACATGGTTTCAAAGTGGACAGAGATTGCCCCCGGATAGGTCCCGAAGTGCAAATTTGAGAATGCGGTCTTAAGGTTGGGTGGGTATACAGTATTTGGTGGTGGGGCGGTGACTAGTACAAAACAAAATAATACTTTGTTAATACGTAATACAAAGAATTATTTACAAACTTAATTATTATTTACATTCTTCTTCCTGTAACCCGTACAACATGCGATGACATTGAAAGACACTTGAATAAAGATTGATATGATATGATATGATATGAACCCCTCAATTTCCATCAATCAAAGAGGGAAAATGATCATCATGGAGGAAATCATGGCAGTATCTCCTCTGGGATCCTACATCTCCTCTGGGATCCTACGTCTAATGTTGAAATATGCAGTGTATGTCTTTCCATCCACTAAGTATCAGTTGGAAATGCTGCAACATACTCATCGTAAATTTCATGTTTTGGTATTCGTACAGCTTTTCATCTTCGATCCAATTTCTTCTTATTAGCCAGTTCTGCGCCACCACCGTTCTTCCCTATTTTGGGCTTTTCCAGCTTCTCTGCTTTCTACCATCAATAGAAGTAACTGTGTCTCCTGTAAACACATACAACAATTACTTGCAAATATTCCATCCATATTTATGCATACCGATATTTACCTTCAGATGACGAGCATTCTTCGTCAGATTCAACTAACTCTTCCTCCACGGGCGTGGATTTTGGTTTTTTGGAAGGAACGTCTCATGCTAAGCTACAAATAAATGAATAGTAAAATTAGTTAAAAAAAAAGATAATAAAATGTATTGCACAAGTTCACAGAATCTCCTCCACCTCCATAATAATGAATTGTGAATAATCATGAAATAGCTGAATAAAATAATTACTTACCTGTTTTAATTTCTGCAATAATTTTGAGTAACTTCTAAAAAACAATTAAATACGGACGGAGGCTTACTCTGTTCCAACTCCAGTACACTATACTCAAGCTGATTCATGCTATAATACGCTACATCAGTGTAGGAATATCATTCATGCAACATTAATTGGCTATACTCTGGATAAGGAATAAGAAAAGATAATGATTTGCATATTTCAAACGAATGCATTAGTTCCTTGTCATATCGTCATGTTTTTCACAACATCAACTAAAATCATAAATTTAACTGTTTTTTTTTACTTTCGAAGCTTTTGCCATATTCTGTGGTCTCGGAATCCACAACACGCAGTTGTACGAGAGTGCATGTAAGTATTTCTATCCCATTGTTGACTTGTTCCCAAATTTTTAATCACGAAACAAAATCCAATTCCAAAATCTTGTTAACGGGAGAAAAATAAAAAGGAAGAGGGGGAATTTTGTTACAGGTCAGATACCAAATTAAAAATTTGTCTTATAATAGAATTCCTCGCTTTTATACATCTGCTAGACCAAACTTTTGGCATTATTTTATACTACGTCATTTGTTCTCGTAAGAATATACTCATTATGCCACCACCTTCAAAACTAGTTTCTGATGATGAATTCAAATTACTTTTTTACGTTTTAGAATATTTTTTTTACAGATTTCTCTTATATTCTGAGCTCAAGTTTTTTTTCATTTTAAAAGTTTTGACCATAAATAATAACGGAGATACATGAAAGTTTCTAATGTCACTATGGTGGAAAAGCGTGCATGATAGATAATTTCACACCTCACAATTTCACTCACAGGTAAACTGATGGCTAAACAAAGCGTTGCTCTAGAATGTTTATCATATCACGCAACGGCATCTCATGATGACACGGAAAGACTTCGTCGAGATGACATTCCATCCTCTGAATATTACAACTTGTACAGGTACATGAATTATATGATTATGGTCATTTCTTTTTTATGTTATTGAATAAGAAAAAGAAGTTCAAGTTGTGTTAATTTTTGACGCAGTTATACCTTTAACGACTTCCCTATGACAGACAGCGATACCTGCAAAGCAACTATACGAATGTTCCTAGAGTTAAAATTAGTCTCTCAGTTCCACATTCCATATCCGGTAAGGAAAATGTGCATGTAGTGTATTTATGCAAATTTAAAAACTGAATTTAAATTATATTATGTCTTTCTTTGTTTTGCCTAGGTTTTGTGTCGGTGGGTGCTCAGCGTGAAGAAGAATTATCGCCCAGTAAAGTAAGTAATGGAAAATTTACGTCATTTAATTAATTAATCAGAGATTTGATATGTAACATTCTTAAATAGATACCACAACTGGCGTCATGCGTTCAATGTTGTAAGATTTTCCTCGATTTCTTCTTGACAATGTTTTAAAAATAGAGATTCAAGCAAAAATTTATAACTTCCGTCTAAAGAAATATAAATTTTGGATTACGTTTTACAAATTGTGTACTGTAATTTCAGGCTCAGACAATGTTCACAGTACTTACGACAGGGAGGATGGGTCAGTTTCTGGACGATCTTGACGTGAGATCTACAATTCTTACATTATTTGATCATGATTTTATTTGGTGGTAATGGAAACTTGTATTTTTCTGTGGCAATCTCTACAGATCTTGGGACTTGTTGTCGCTTGTTTATGTCATGATTTAGATCACAGAGGGACAAATAATGCCTTTCAGCAGTTGACCGCATCTCCACTTGCCGTTCTCTACTCTACGTTAGTTGTTTATTGTAATATACACATTAATTTCACTCAAATTTTCCCAACATGGGTTCAAAGTCCCAGAACATCTTTTGTTAATATGCAATTAATAAATGCAACAGAAAAATAATCAAACTACCCTTCCCCGAATCACGATACTAACAATCAATGTTTATTTGTCATTTAGATCTACCATGGAGCACCATCATTTTGATCAATGTGTCATGATTTTATCCTCTGAGGGCAACAATATATTCCAAGTAATCTTACAGACAAACCAGATTCACTGTTACTTATATATTTCCAGACAAGTTCATGAAGAATGAGACGGATGTTTGGATGTTTTTTTATTTCAGGACTTATCTGCAGACAATTACAGGAAAGTTATGAAGATTGTGGAAAAGTCAATCCTCTCGACAGATCTAGCCATGTACTTCAGAAAGAAAGACAGATTCATTGATCTGGTTGAAAACGGAGAAATTTCTTGGCAAGGGGATGATAAAAAAGATTGTAAGTGGTTGTTTTTTTCACGATGATGCAACTTGTTAGATATAGATATAAACGCATGAAAGTGTATCAAGAATCTTGATTCAAGATGCGAACAATTGTTCACATGTGATTTGAAGATACGCATGCAGCTATTTCTATCATTAGTAATTAGTCAAATTACTCCCACTTCTTATTGGATTAATCTTTGAGATTGAGGTTCAAAATCAAAGCCAGTTGTATCAAATCGAATATATTGAATGTCCTCCAGGCATAAAGTGTACAAATGTCGTTTGTTTTGAGGCTGTTATATCCTTACCCATGTAACGATTCTGATCTTCTTTCAAGAAATCACATACGTTTTACGCAGCTTGCAATTTACTGGATATATCAAGTTGGAGAAAGCAACCAGTGAATTGTGCCTTTTGAAAAATTGTCCCATTCTAGTTTCCTCATGAGAGGAAATAACTCCAAGTTTCTTCATCTTTACACTTGTGTATATTCGATATGACGTGTGAATCAAATTGAACTCTTTGTTGTTGAGACATTTTTACAAATAGATCAAAGGCTCATTCTGTCTTTAGATAGAAAAAACAGAAAATGATCAAATGAAGTGTGTTTGTGTAAACATTGCGTTCATGTTTTCTTTACTCGTAGGTAATATATATGCTTAGTGGGTGAAGTAGGAAGAGTATTTCTGACAGATAATTTTTTGCAGTCAATTTCCCGTCTTGATTCAATATTGTGTATGTATTGAATTGTGAGTTACATATTATGTGGAATGATGTGGCTTTTCAGTGTGGCTGTGTTTTATAGACACTACTACGAGTTCTCATGTCCATAACTGTATCCGGTATCGTTTGGCAACAGAATTTCTAAAAAAAACAAAGTTTTAGAAATCTTTGATGTGTGTAACCCAATAACTATATAAAAGTATGTCAGAAGATATTCCAAAACACAGAACAAAGCCGTGAGGTGACGCATGTAAAACAGGGGTTGCCGTAATTGGCGTGAAAACAATTAAGTACTAATTGGTACTTAACAGTTGATTATTACGTATGTACATATTTCAGTGTTGGGAGGTATGATGATGACTGCTTGTGACGTCGCAGCAATATCAAAACCCTGGGAGATCCAGCACAAAATTGCCAAGTTGGTGGCTGACGAGTTTTTTGATCAGGGAGATCTCGAAAAAGAACAGCTCAATCAGCAACCACAGGTATTACTTGATGTGGACAAATTAGGTTTGGATAGCAGGGGTTCTTTCTTCTAAATGACTCACTTTTGACTCTTTTCAATTCTAGGCCATGATGGATCGAGAGAAGAAAGATGAGCTACCTAAAATGCAATTGAGTTTTATTGATGTGATATGCACTCCTTTATACGGTGTAAGTATTTGCTATACATTTTCTCAGTAATGCTAAATTGATGAATGCAGAAAGTTGGTCACAGTTTATATGTGTTTTACTGTTGCAGGTATTATCGGAGACGTTCCCGTGGCTAAGACCACTTTTGGATGGTGTTCAAAGGAATCGGAGAAATTGGCAGGATTTGGCTGAAAAAGTAGACATGGGCCTTACATGGATTGATTATGATGAAATTGAAAACCCAGTTGAAGAATTTACAAGTATAATAAACTGTTTTTCAAATTACAACCATTTTGTGATTAATAATTTCATATCGTGTCATATTTTTGTAGAAGACACAGAGCCAGACGATATTGACTTTGTAGTCCAGAATTTACACTGTGCAGCTTCAGAGACAGAACAAGACAACGTCAATCGACGGAACAAATCCAAGTGGAAACTCACTCGGTTGTTCCGAGAGAGCAGTCAGTTACGGAAATCCACTTCCCTCCAGTCCAAAGCATCTGAAGTATCGTCCCCACAAAACCGAAAAGACGAGTCAGGACCTGGCCCTCCTACATCAACCATCATAGCCCACACGCCTCCACCCCTCCCTTCCTCCTCTCCTACCATTAACAACTCTAAACCCGCTCAAGTGGAAGGGTTATCAAATTCTGTCCCAACAAATCCATCCACTAGCAAAACCTCGCCAGTTATTTTTACACCTCCGAACACAAAAATAAATAATTCTCAAACTGCAAACAAAAAAAATAATTGCATGATCTCCTAAGTTTAAAAAAAATATACTTAATCCTACGCAACATTATTAATTACCAACTACCTCAACATATACACATTCTTCTATTACTGATGCAAATTTATATGCGATTACATAAATTGTCATATTATCTGTGAAAGTTAATTTTGTACCTTATACTACCGTCTACAGCCTATAATATTTAATGTGAAACAATGCCACCCAATTAGTATGTACCGTATAATTAGCATTAATACCTTATTATATAATAATTAAGTCACAGAAAACCAGGTAGTCATTCATGTTCAAGAATATCTAACTTAATACTTATGTTATGTACTTTGACAAATATTTAGGGCATTGCTTATTCCTTGGGTGCCATGATATTTAATGAATACTCCGAGTACGCTTTTAATTTAATGATTGTTGTCTGTATGCACATTTTTGAATTTTTCTTCAATTCGTTAGATTTTCTAAAATATAATGGCATTTGTCACCTAGCACATAGAGTACTCTCCATTAAATAAAATGCTTTTATTAATTTTACCTAGTTCTGATAACGAATGGTGATCTACTGTGGTACTGTGAAAGGAAGGTGGTTATTTTACAATCTTACATACAATAAATGACAAACTCTATATGTTGTAATAAAATGAATGATGACCGTCGATCGGATCGTCTACTTATATGTAGTCTTATTTAGTGAATTTAAGAATATATAAACAAAACGATCAATAAAATTCAAATGACTTTATTGCGATCTCAATTTATTACGGACGTACACATAAATTCAATTGATACAAAATTATAAATTGACGTATCATTCGTTTATTATCCAGGGCTTATGAAACCGCTCTGTCTGTCTGCTTCCATAACTCTGATCCACTTATAATTTTGCACCTTTTGCATACTTGGCAATAGGCTATATTATGGATAACTCGAAAATGAGCTAAATCCGTGCATAGGGGGGCCAGTGGTGTCTGTGCTGTGGAATTTGGTGTAAATTACTTAATTTTAGAAATATGGTGCTAGAAAGCTGAAATTCGGTTGCTTCATTGGCTCTGAAGTAACTATGTATTATACAAATTCGTTAATAAATTATTTATTTGGGGCGAGCCTTTTGAAAATCGAAGTAAAATTTAAAACAATGCGGGGGGTGTGTCACTACGCCCTTCCAATTCATACCACCACCATCTTACTTAGCTTGTAGCAGCAGTCAGTCAGCACACAGTAGCAGTTTGATTTTCATCTGCATTCAATCATCCATCATTGTTTTGTTTGGATAGATCTCACTCATTCAGCCACCTTTGCAATTGTTCTCATTTTATTTATTTAAACATTTATTTTTAAAAAGTCACAATTCTGTAGATTTCCAAAGAATTAGAAGGATTCAAATACAAATTTACTGTTTCCTCCAATTTTTATACCAAACAAACACATTCATTTTATATTTTGACTTCAGGTTGAATATTCACTACTACACTTTTCGGTTTCCACTTTTCGGACAGATTTTGTTTGTTTGTTTACCATTGTGTCCTGTCATATTCACTCGTCATCTATATCATCATGCTCCTCCGATCAGCAAAAGGTTCCGCAAAAGTCACCCCCGAAGAAGAAATTGACGTAGATGGACGTCCCTCGCCGAAGGTGGACTACAGCGAAGAGGGAAATGATGTACAACTTTTAAACGTGTCCGTGTCGACTTCTTGCGAACCAACAACGTCTCGAGCGATGGAAGAATCGTGGCTGAAGCAAAAGCGGGACCGCCCATGCCCATTGCGATTTAAATCCCAGACTTCGACATACGTGGGGCATAGCCGTCTGCTTGACTGGGAGGAACTGATTGAAGATTTCGATATTGCTGTTACCAACACAAGGACCAAAAGTGAGTTGTATCGTGTATACGGGCAGCCCTTAAAGAAGACAGTGGGAGAGAGTAGCATCAGTCTTCACTACATTACTCAAAAAGTTATGAATTCTTATGGGTAAGGTCAATTTGATCGCGATAAGTGTACAATTGTTAAGTGTTTTGACTTTGAGTAATTTGGAATGCAATTCTTGTTTTAGGATAGAATTCTTGAGTATTGTGACTGAAATTTTGATGACAGCCATCGGGAAATGGTATGAAAATATTTATGACATTCACCAAAGATGTAAACTAAACCAAAATGAGTGATGAATTCTCTTATTCGTAGCATCCCACTTCCAGAAGTATTGGAACAGTTGAAATTGGTCGAATTGAATGAGGCAGAGGTGATTGGAGAAAAATTGGTTATCTGGGTAGATGACCAACCGCTTAATGAATATGAAGACAATACTGCAGAGGTGAAAATGGCATCATTATGTCAACTCCTACTAACAGAGCTGCTGCGTTTAAACATTGAACCTGAGATAGGTGAGATAATTTTTATATATAGTCAACGGGTTGGAAAGATTTGTTTAGTGCTTGATCGTGATGGTGTAACTTGCATTGCAGTTATTACCTGCCAGGACTTTGATCCCGATGTTCTTGCCAATTTGGTACATCAAGTCAGAGAGCATTTGACTCCAGAACGACGTCTAACTTATGGTCCAAAGCAATCTGATTTTGCACTAGAAGTCATTCCACAATTGCTGGGAATCGGATTAAAGGTATCGCTGGCATCTGCGTCAACCAAAATCATAATTATTGATGCTGAACCGTCCGTTGAACACGAATCCAATTTCTTATCGTTACTTGAAACGGCAGAAAAATTAGGACATACGGTAAATTTTATAACATTACGCATATTACAATATATGTGATATGTGTATGTATGTGATATGTAATCATAGAGCGACCACATTACTTTACTATTTTATATTTTAGATGATGTATTTTCGTAATACTTTGATCACTGACAAAATTAAAGCTACCGAAGAATTAGTTAAAAAAGTTCAGGTTTGGCTCAACAAGAGAACTAAAGTTGAAGATGTAGAAACGAAATGTCAAAATGAAGCAGGCGCAGTTACTACTCAGATTGAAGAAAATAAACCGTTTGCAGCAACCGATTATGCTCACAGGGGCAGCAATTCTCAAGAATTTCGATTAATCAACCATGAAAGCTCCAACCCTCTTCAGAATCTGCAAATGAACATTAAAATTGGACGGGGTACTAAAATCCCAGAACCCCAATCTCCCATGCACCAACTCTCCAAAAGACAGTTTAACAATGAATTTGTTGACACTTCCGATTCAGAACTGTCTGATTGAAGACAGTTCTGAATCGAATTCTGACTGCCTGATTGAAGAATATATCTCAAATGTTATGGTCATTTTGATGCAAGCAAAATTCCTGTTTAAATTCATTGATTAATGTACTAATTTTTTCAAAAACTTTCTTCCAGTATTATGAAATATAAAAACTTCACAATTTGTATTAAAAAGAACAGGTATATATTTATAAAAAAATTATGATGTTAGACTGAAAATGCTCCGTAACATTATATGAATTACAATTTATTATAATCTGGAAATTTTACGAGTTAAGTACATAATATGTAATACGAGTTGAATAGTAAATTAACAGACTGTTGAATTATATCTTTTTTATGAAGAAAACATATTCACGAGACCCTTATTTCCTCTAAAATAGTGTACTTGCATTTTTGTCTGCATAACATTCCCATGAGGATGGTACATACAACGTAACATATATAAAGTAAAGATTTATCTCTTAAGTATCTAGTACTGATTTTTTAAATGTTTGGCATCAATATCAATTTACATCAAGTTTTACACCAAATTTGGTGCAATAATGAAAAGTAGTTAATAAACAAGAAAATTAAGTTAAAGTTATTTATGAGAGTGGCAACGGTACATAATCCCCAGTTATTTCAAAGGTTAGGTTTTTAGTTGAGAAATACTGCCTTAAATAAACGGAACATAACCTAGTTTGGGCTATTTCAACGATATATAACAATATTTGCATATAGGTACTTATCATAATAATAATCTTAATAAAAATAATTATTTATAGTATTCTCCTTTATCCAAGCCGAATAGCACAATGCAACTAACACGCATGAATTAACACATAATCTTAAGTCATATCCAAGCATAAAAGGACGGATCGGAAAGGAGAAAGGACGAAAATAAAATATATAACTACAAATTAGAATAACAAAACAATATACTACAACTAACAATCATATTATTCGCAAATCATTCAGGCTCTTTCTTTCCCTTAGCACTTATTTGTTTCCAATACAAAAACCACTAGTTGTTTTACAAACTTGCATTCCATTAATTTCTGTATTAAGTAAATTCCATATTAAACATATTAAATATTCCTCTACTTTCCAAGTATTGTTGATTTATAGGTAGAAATTAAAAGGGAAGGAACTACAAGCACTATAACAAAGTAAGAAAGCGTTGTTTTAAAAGCAATAGTACGCATTCTTTCACGAAGAGGACGCCGAAGCAGCTTTCCCTTGTGAACCGAGTCACGTTTAGTCCGTTTCTAGAAATTGCACAACAAGCAATCAATTGTATGTTAGTTCATTCCTAAGATAAAAGAACGCGTTTTCTGAAAAATGTAGGTCAATATGTATGTTTACCTTCTTCCAGAATTTTATTCATCGTCGTCAGTGTCAGACGAATCTTGTCGTTTTCGCTTCTTTTCGTCTAGTGTAGTGGACGTAGGTTCTTCCGTGGTCCGTTTATTATTTCCATTCGGACGACCCGACAAGTAGCTGAGATGCAGCAATTTCGCTGCTTTAATGGAATCGCCTTCCATATAAGCTTTCACCCACGAGGGATGTTCCTCCCCTCGTGCTGCCATCTGGGCTTGCTGTAGAAGTAAAAATTTGCATATATTAATTTTTTACAATATTTATTTAGTTACAACTTTTTAAAAATATTGCATACCCGTGATTTTAAATTAGCAATAATCTGCTCCCTACTTCTAACTGGCCTGACGGAAGTTACTATTCCGTTGCAAGATGGGCATCGTGTCTGAGTTGTGATGGTGCCCGGGGGCTGATTCGTTGTCGAGGGGGCTTGTGACAACATTCGCATAGTTTGGAGTACCTCACTAAAGTTGAGGTCATCTAGAGCACAATCTGAACCACTTGCACTGCCACCATTACTCGGCCCTGGTTTTGGGGATGATGTTTCTTGTCTTGGTGGGGAAACTTCCAAATCACGCGAAGAACTGCTTGGACTATCACCACTCGTACTTGGTTTGGGTGTTCCCTTTCTTGGTGGTGATGGAGATTCTGCAAAAAGATTAAGATTAATTAAAATTAGACAGTTTGGATTAACAAGCATGTTACTTACTCTTATCATCATCGCCCATGTTTGATTTTTCATGCAAATTTATTTTCACAAAACCTGATTGTTTTGGGATTCACCTAGTTTGCCCTTTTACAAATGATACACTTTAAATGGTGTCACACCACTTATATTATATTATATTGGATTTAGTTAAACAAAATAAACTCTTATCAATTATACTTTAATATGAGAAAGTAGTCCTGATCCAGATCCATTCATATCCATGTATTGCGTTTTACAAAGGAGGGTATGTTGGCATTAACCAGACTGTGATATATATTGAATTACACAACTGACGACAAATGATTAATTCTTCATGAACATTCATATCACCATGAGATTCATGAACAATTAAGCTAAGCAGTAAATGTAAGAGAGGATAAATTTTTCTTGGAAATCCATGTCCAGTCTGTTTTTACATAGGGTGGCAGGTAAAGTAATGCAATTTGAACTTCTTTGTAAATAAAATGATCATATATCAATAGCTTTTCTGTGTAACAACTTGTACCGTCAAAGACATCCTTTTCCCATGTAATTCAAACCCTTTTTCCATGTAACACACACTTGACCCATAAAATGCTGACAAGAATATAATTTCAAGATTTTATTACAGAATAGAATGTTACATGTACAAATGTTTCGTTGTACATATATCTGTATCTGTAGTATTCACATTCGAAGATTGTTTGCGTCCTCTTGATAATTAAGTATATGGGACTTGATGTCAAACACAAACTGCTCAAACACTCATTTTACCATTTTACCCTTTATAATTATGTAATTTTTATGCAAAGGTTCAAATTAATCTATGTTATACCCCGAAGTAATGTAAAACGCCTTGACATTCAATTAAGAATTATAGAATTTCGAATTTTTCTATCATTGCTACATATGTACATTCTCCAAACGTAAAACTGGAATTCTTTATTTGCAAGAGTGTGATACAGAAATCTGCAATAATTGACAGCAATACACAGAATAGTGGATCTTTTAATTTTATTAAGGAGCATTTTTGCAATATTACGATGTACAAGGATATGTGCATTCATTCACGCCTTAATTACATACTCATGATGACTATAATATGTATTTTTGACAGGGTTTTAATTACGGCAGAGTCTATACACTTACTACAAGATACAATACAATTGGGGCACCAACAATACAATACAATAATAATATAATCATGATCAACGTGTAGTTCACAAGCCTTTAAATCGTTAGTAAAATCATTAAAACCGTTTAAATACATTTTATGTACAGAATGAATAATACTGATGATTTTCCAATAAACTTGAATTAATTCTCTTTTCAGAAGAAACACGAATAATATAATGCCTTAATTAAGTATATATGTACGAGAGTTATACTCTACTTAACACAACAATGCATCACATTTGCTCACTCAGGATCACTCTGAATAATGTAATTTCATAAATAAATTCTGGGGAATATGTTTCTAAACTTACCACAACACTAAAAACTTTAAAGTTTAATTAAATTCGACTTATATGACTCTGTATCTATTCGCAAGATTCGAAAGTGGCAATTGAAACATAATAATTGAACAGCATGTACATAATTGCTAAGCCCCTCAGTCACAGTTCATGCTATATAAGAATGCAAAGTCTCCATTCTACTGGACAACACTGTTTTCTGGATTTTTCTTCTTTTTGGAGTTGGTTATAAAGTCAAAGTAAAAATCATGATGATTTTTTTTGAGTTTTCATGTTAATATGTAAGTAACTGGTTATTTATTTAATTATTTATTTATTTATTATACCTGATGATGAAGCGGTACTACTACTACAGACTACATAAGATAATATATATTTATATATTTATATATAGGTATAATATCCACCACAATGATTAATTATAATAAATTTAACTGAATTATGTATCATCACTTACACGCTATCAAATCACAATCTGGAGTCAACTTTTATAGTTCCAGTAAGTAATATATCACTCCTATTCATAAATACGCCAAAATATCTACACATTGAAATATGTACACATTATTATAAGTACATCTATTTTTTGCGACTACATACTTGCCATACAGATAATATTACAATTTCAATCTATTATTTGTAATTTCGCATTTTACTATTAGCAAATTACTTTTTGCAAGCAATGTTAAGCATGTTCATTATAAATGGATATACATAATAATATACGGCATTGTAAATTCCAGTAAGTTCTACTTAGAACGGAATTTTCCCCAAATATTGTCTATAACAAGCAGATACAGCTCATCTTTTGGTACGAGCATGGGAACTAATAAGTGGTACGGTACGTCATTAGTTTGTCCATAAGTGCAAGACTATCATCACGCATTCACATTAATTAATAATTAATTAAGTTACATACATCAAGAATCACATACGTGATTTCTTCTTATATACTAGCAAACTTTACCCTAAACCCCAAAGTTCTCGTTTCAGAGAAAGTTTTATTGTCTTATAAAGGCAGACACATACTTTGTTAGTATATTACCAATTTTTAAGTAGAATTATATATATATATATATATACAGATATATATTACAAGGGAGCACACAAAATAAGCACATTACGATTATGGAATCATAAGTATGTTATAGATTTTACAATGTACGATGTATACGATTTCTATACACATTGTGGTTTACATTACTTTCCAATGGTACCACCCCGAAAATTCATAGAATGAGGAAATCTCTTCTCTTGAACGATAATTTTCATTACCAAATATTTAGGAAATAATGTTATATTGTCTCTAATCTTACCTTCCAGTTCTGTATATTTGTGGAATAAAACGACAACAAAATCTAATTTTCAAAATCAGAATATTCTAGATAAAATAATTGATTTTTGGAATTCAAATGAGATTGCATTTCTTTTAAAGGGGAACCTTCTTATAATCACTATTTTATGGCTTGGTTTAAACATTTTAGTGACATTTTGCTGATAAATGAATTAATTGATGATAATGTTTTTTCCAATCTTTTAAATTCTGCGAGTGAAATGTACAGGATGATAAATTGCTTTGCTGATATGATTGTGGGGCATGGATTATGTTTTTTTTTACTATTGATGATACACAAACCATCCTCTCGGATGATCCTTTCACCAGTGGGAATAAGTACTTGGGAATTTATAATTGCTCGAACGGTATAAGTGCAGTGACAAACTCCATTATTTACAGCACCTTAGTTTGACCTAATACTTTCTTTTATGTCACGTACAGTGATAAAGGAGGAGTGGTTTGAGAACACGGTGCAATTCAAATAAGTCAGTGTTCATATTTTCCATCAAGTTTCTTAAGGTCCGTTATTCTTCTCATCCGAATTGGCAACAGGGGTTTGAGCAACACCTGCTGCTCTGGTCTCGATATTTTGATTTTCGGATGCCGTCTTGAGTTGATCATCAAATCCAGAAGAAGAAGTCATCATCATATCAGCATTTTCCAGGACTGGGTTGTTGTTGGCAGCCGGGCTACCCTCCCATAAACCCAATTTGCTGGTGTCAACAGGACCCGTGTGCCACATTGAGGATGTATCGCTCTCAACTTTCTCCACAGGGTTTGCTAAAATATTAAATTAGAACTTTGTTAAGCTTGACTTAAAAATCGTATCCTAATATTTGCTGAGGTGAGCATAATGCAAATTTTGTATGCTGGAGCATGAGTTGTACAAATTTTCCCTCGTAGTTAAAGCAGTGACGCTGAAGACGATAAGTCAACTTTGGGCTGGGCGCTGTCATAAGTAAAGAGTTTCTCGTGACTAGTCACTAATTTGTTGGTTAATTTATTAACCATAACTGCAAAGCAGAAAAGCTTGGGTGGAAGATAATCCTCAGCAATTTGGTTTATCTCGTGTACGTTATGTATCTCATGCATGTTTGTAAAATTGCTATATTCAAGCAGGATTTAAATCCGAGGTATTAATGCAAGCAATCTATAATTTTGGGTAACTGCGTAGCAGAGCCAAATTGATTGTGGGCGTCATATGTAGAGGATTTTGGATAATGGGATTGTTTGGCATAGCAGAAAATAGAAGATTTAATAAAAAGTGCTTGTCCACCGACTCAATTCTAAGCGAATCTTTGTGCCCGTGGGTCATTAATAAGGTGACATTTCTCTTATTTAGATTTGAGCTTGTATTGTATGACAAACACTGTGGCGAACCAATAAATCTGTAATGAGCTCAGGTTTTGTGCCTACAGGAATCTGTGTAAATATGAGAGAACTGTCACAGACGGATACAAAGAAGCTATTGTCTCCTTTTTGGAAAGTATCCAAGGCCGGAACTGAATAATTTTGTAATTTGAGCTATAATAAGAATTGAATCAATAGTATGTACCCTTGGGGTAATCTTGAATGATTTATTATTAAGGACAAAATTCTTTCTATATAATCATAAGAATTTAGGACAGTGTGAGTAAATAAGAAATACCTATATGTAGTCCCAACCCCATGAACTCATTTCCTCCATTTATCAAATAAAATGAAGTAACTTTGAGAAAAGTCTGTTAATGAATCTTTCCAGGGTGGAGTGAACTCGAATCAAGTCAAGAATAGTTAGTGTTTGCTTTTGGATTCCAAACACACATTATCATCATCATCGTCATTGAATAAAGCTATAAGAAGGAGAAAAAGTAGTGAAACTAGACTCGTACTTCTTTGAGGCATTTTTAGAAGGATTTTTTTTACAGTTTTTTTTACCCCTTTCATCACATATTTAGCTCTAACAGCAATCCCAATAACTCATCATCATTCATCTCAACTGTCGACTCGTGACAAAGCACAAAGCAAAGTCTAAATTTGTTGAAAATGAATGCACATATTATCAAAGAAGAGACTTGGTGAAAGTTGAGATGGAGGCAAATTACGGAAACTATTAACTATGATTAGGGCGGGCGGATTTCAACTTACACTGCACATATTTGGTACACTATACATGCTAAATCGACAACTAATAACTGAAGGAGATAACTAACTGATGGTAATTTTTTGATATGCATTGCAATTAATAGATGTGGACATGTGTATGTCGTGTATATGAACGGAGCACTTTTCTGACCTCGTTAGGTATCCCATTGCAGTGATATGGACGCGTGCGGCTGCACGGAACTCATTGATTGATTCGTTCATTGAGGATTTCAACCGTGGTGGTGGTGGTGGTGGTTATGGTTGTGTGGAGAAAGTTGCTACCCATCAGCATGATGATGACGTCATCCGACACACATTCTAGCTTCGATCCCACTATCCCACCAACGATTGAACATAATGTAATGCAATAAGACAACTTTCTCCGAGTTCTAAATTTAACCCAGTGAAAAGATATCATTTCATATAAAGTCAACATTGGCTCTACAGGAGAGTCGTAAAACCACCACCACCACCACCACCATCATCACTATTCTTCTTCTTCCTATCCACAACCGGTAGCGGATGGGTGAAAGCGCTGCGGCTGATCTACTCCACAAACCATAAGCTAAACTTCTTTCATCCTATTCCTGGTAGCTTATCTGAAGCAGTTTAGAGCAAAGTCATCCAGAGAGGATGTTCACCAAGGCTCTTCCTTTGGCCCACACCACACCGTTGTCATTGTTAGCGGAGGTGTTGGAAATTCTATAGGTGGCACGTACCACCATATCAGACTCCAAAAATTTTGTTCTACATCTTAGAGTACAATTTAACCAGAATATAAAATCCCCTTACAGTCTACTGCATTCATTTTTGTCTTTTAAAAAAAACTCTGTATCATGACACCTTGTCAAATACTCCTCCTAATCAGGTGAGGTAACATTTTGACACATTCTTCCTATGCATCATGGTGAATCATAATGAGACTAGGATTCGAATATCTAAGGACAGGATTCCTGAAAATCCCAAAACAGCACAAAATCCGTGTGCAGGTATGTATTGAACAAGGAAAAGAGTGTCAAGTACAACTTAACTCGAGTTTCAATATAACAATGTCATTCCATACGAACCAACCAACCAACCAACATTGGATATGGAGGAGTGCTGGTAGTGGCAGGAAATCTAATAATAATGCTTCACCATGTGAGGAATTCCAAAGTGGAAGTTTCTCAACACCACGACCGCCTATCAAATTCTGTCCAATTCAAAATCCAGAGATTCATAGGTACATGCTACACCATTGAATTGAATATTCTGCACGCATCCAGGACTCTTTTCTTTGATGATGGTGGAAAGAGCCACCAGCATTTCATTCGTTCATACAGTTTTTAAGTGCGAATTCTTTTTATTATTATTTTTGATAAGATGTCATTTTTAACAAACCAACTCTTCTTCTTTCCCGTTGTAATGATCTCACTCAGGTTCTTCTTATACCAATTTCTTGTGAAAGTTCAAAGTAAGATAATCGGATATTGTGAATGAGAATCCTTTCAATCAAATAAGATCTAAAATTGCATTTTACAATCTTCGAATGGAATTTGAATGGTACGTAAGTATAAACTATTCCAAGATGCACAATAAATTTGAGAGTTCTATTTGTTACTTGCTTGGAAATCTGAACTTACATGTATGCTCTTTCCAAAATCAAACGAATTGCATCATTCAAAGAGAAGGATTCACGCTGTATTATTCTCGAACAAAAATAATGACTTTCTTTTCACATAACTCAATCGATGTAATTTTAATACATGATGCATCAAAGTCATTTTTCAATCTATTAAATTGAGAGGAAAGACAGAATTTTGTTAATTTTCCAGAATATTCTTACAATAAGAGAGGAATCAAGTTTGAAAATATCTGTAAAAATAAACGTTTAGAAGTTTTTTGTAATGACCAAATAGAGCAAAAATAGAGCATTTGTTCTCGGAAATGATTTAGTCTGCCTTTAATCTGCTTATTGAACTGGTGCTGAATAAGTAATCCTCAATCAACTCGAGTATTATTGCAGGTTAATCTGTATAAATGAAATTGTATAATTGCATAAACTGCCAGCCCATCATCCTTCCTTCATTCCAGAGCTCCTTGCATAATGGAATAATTAGTGACCTGATTAATTCGAGAAAATGGTATTTAAATGTTCATGATAACATCTTTCAAGTGTAAAATTGTGGGGTGGGCGGACGAGCTCGCAGACTGCAGGAATGAGAATTATGTGGAAAATGCGATTAGGATGTTCCCTATGCTTTTAAGTTTATTTCGGGTGGTTGAAGATGGCAACATGGATACTAACTGAAATAATCTAACTGAAACTATAAGATGAAATCTGTATCTCATATAATAATATGTCTCAACTGCTTTGTCCTCATGCTTCATTAATAATTCTTCATTCTACACCACCAGCCACAACCCTTCCTCTGTATCATCCGCTTAAACTTTCACCAACCCAATTCAGAAACAATGCAGATATAATGCATAATTATATATACACTGATTATATATAAAGATAATGTTAATTAATTCATGTAATTCAATTATTTCATATAAATATAATACTTATGAGTGCAAATTTCAGATTTTCAAGTAACATTCGTTTATTATAATGCTTTCATCATGTTGAAAATAATAAAGTGGCATATCCGACAGTCGAGTGACACCTTCACAATGCCAATATCCATATTATATGTTTGTATT
Organism: Folsomia fimetaria; assembly: GCA_034695645.1. Taxonomy (NCBI): domain Eukaryota; kingdom Metazoa; phylum Arthropoda; class Collembola; order Entomobryomorpha; family Isotomidae; genus Folsomia; species Folsomia fimetaria. Next base: position 169,834 of record JAQFZJ010000002.1, read on the forward strand.
GTTTATACCCAACAGCAGTCAGTGGACTCAAAGGAGCATGAAAACATCAATAGAAACAAACAGATTCATTCATAAGATTTGTATGTGCATATCAAGTATCAATGCCAAAAATATCAAAAGCTGAATTATTTTTGTGCTTGTCATTTTCTGCTTAATTTCATACATTCTCGGAAAACAAATAACTGTTTAGGATAACAAGTTACTACTTTTAATGTTAAAAATAGAAATTTAAAAGAATTGAAAGAATTAATAAGTCAAGTTTTTCTTTGAAAACAAAATGAATAAATGAAAGTTACGTACGTCGCATTTGAAAAAATAATATTCGTTGTGTAACATTAATTTAAGTCGAAGTAATAAAAATTGAAAGCCGACCGGCAAACAAGCCCTTTTGCAAAAAGAGTTTTCATATCAGGCAGCCTCAGATTTTGTTTGACAAATATACAATTTCCTTTTGAATGTTTCATATACTTTAGTGATTTTGGAGAAGAAGAAGAAGAGTGGAATAAAGCGCAGGCTAACTTTATATTCTTTCCTGATGACTTTGTCTGAGATGAAAGGAAGGGTGTACAGGAAACGGGAGTGGAGTACTTGAGAAATAAATTAACTTTTTTTTGCCAGAAAATTATTTCAGTGAAAGTACTAGCTGTAGGACTGAGTAGTCCAACCAACCACGATATCATCATCATCATAAGTCAAGTTACCTTATTATTTAACTTGTATGTATAATACCAGACGGTCTGGCCCAGACTACCAGACCAGTAAAAGAATAAAGAGAGATGATATTGGTTTTGCCAATTGGATATACATGTACCAGAAAACAAAGGCCGTTCCGCCACCGCTTTAAAAAATGTTGGAATTACATATAGCATAGTATGTATGTATGTATATCAATGTGAAAGCGGGGGAGTGGAATTTAATTTCAAGTTCTTTTGTTATTAGCGACGCTCTAGCTAGCCTCTCCATCATTCTAAATCTAGTCAGAGTTTCAATTAAAGTACAATTTACAGTGTGGCCAAGCCAGGATCGCTCAACTCATTTCCAAGTAGCCAAGTTTGAAGGAGAGAGAGAAAGAGAGTATGTATGTACGTGCACTTGACTTTATACTGGGCACTATATACAGATAAAGCTAAGGGAAGGAAGGCATGATGGGTCAGGTGAAAGTGCTTTGAAATGGATGAGCCAACCATAACCATCCAACAAACGGATGGACTGCATAGCATAATATTATCCACCTTATTCTTCTTTTTCACATTCAAACGATATGGATCGTTGGTAAGAAGAAATGCAATTAAGGACACCCACGCAAACATCCTCTCACTAGAGAAAAATCCCCTCATTTTCCAAACGAGTCAGTAAAAGTATACACGAAATGAATCTACTACTTTGCTGACTACTTATTCAGAACAGTTGCTCTAATCAGTGTGCCCCATAAATTCACTTTCATGATAATCCCTAAAACTAACTGAACTGAACCAATTTATTTGGGCCGTTATAAAACAAACATCGTTTCATAAAAAGAGGATTTCCAAGAAAAAAATGGCGGAACAAATTAATATGATTTGGCTTATTTGTTTGGAGGAGTGAGTATTAATTGAAGAGAGGATTAAATTTTATGTGTAACAAGACAAACTCTAGGAATTTTAAATTGTTTTTGTATACTTGACTAGAGGAATTACTATTAATATTTATTTTTGTCAGGAAAAGTTGATCTCGCATAAGATTCAAAAACCTGAGTAATAGATCATTTACGTGGGTTTATTGAAGTCCCTTAAATATGAAAAAATTATCAAATGTGCGCTATAAAATACGGGTACTTGAACAATTATTGCTATTTGCTTAGAAATAATCGTATTAAAATGGAGATCTTTGTTCAAACAGCAAAGCTCAGATATTTCAAATCTTTCTCTACAACCAACTACATGCACCTTTTCTACGACTGTGGATTACATACTGTGTTATTTGCAAAGGATGAAAGAAAACTTAAGACGTCCATCATATAATTTCGTTTTATCTGATCCAAACCTAAACTGCATGCGGGTACACACAAGTCAGCCAGCCAGACATAACGACTATCCATTTATGTATTTAGCTTTAATTCTGAAAGAAATAATTTGTAGGAAAAGATTTCATTAAATATAAAGTGAGGAGTCACTACTTTCCTTCCTGTGACTGTGGGCGGGTTGAGAAAATTGTACAGTTCTGTTGTAGTTTAGTTATACGAGTAGTTCGTTAGTTTTTGTCAAAGCACAAGTTTATTATCTTTTAATTAATCTTTTCTATTTGCATCCTTTCTCTAACCGATACTTTACACCATACTTTGCATTTATCAATGGAGCAGAAGCCAAACTTAGAACCAATTCTCAATTTAATTGGGTGTAAATTAAAATACGCAGTACATAAATAAAAATAATTGTCAGAAAATTTTTTGTGTGTTAAAATTTTTTATCGAAAGTATAATATTATTATCGACAGTTATGTATGTATTATTACCCATGGTAAAATCGGCAGATTTATCTACATATTAGGTTGTACGAATTTCAACCGTCAAGCAAGACTCATAGTCCCATGACTTAATTTAATACTCACTCAGCAAGCATTTCTCCTGTGCTCCATTCTTTACTTTCCTCCACCTTATTTATTCTCAGCAAAAACCACAACGTTGAGATATCTACAACTCTTAGAATAAATAAGTAGGAGGATCAAAGGGTTTTACGTTTCTAATATTTTGCAATCAACTACTTAGGGAAATCCTCTCTCACTCACTCTCTCTCTCTCCAGGAAGCATGAATGAAAGTCTGCTGCTTGGCTTTGTATTTGATTAAAGAAAATGTGCTGCATTTTATAAAGAGTGAGTAAAAGCAAAGTAAAGCAAAGAAAGTAAATGGGATATTGGAATCAATTGAGTTCAGCTCCTTATTGAATTTCATTTACCTTGAGGAGGAGATGAAAACGAGAGCGTTTGGCACTGGTTGATGTAGCACCGATAAAGTCCAAAGCCAACACAGGAACAGTCCACATTTGTTTGACATGGTTGACCCTCAACTTCTGGGCAGGTTGGGTTATCCATCATCTAAAAATTGGAAATTAATTAAAACACGCATTAATTTTCATTAATTCTTTTAAAAACAATTAAAACCATAATATGCATTCTTCTTTATTTTACTCTTGAATAATGCAACATATGTATGTATAGCAGTTGTAGCTGCCTGCATGCCTCCTACAACACAGCACAAAAGGCTTCTTCTCCCACACAATCATAGAGTTGTTGATAAACCAAGAGGAGTCATAATAGGAGAGAGATATCCATTGTGATGTGAAAGCACCACATTCCTTCATCCTAACAAAGCAAGAAGCGAGCAACCAAACCACCACGTTGTTGCTGCCGAAGATTGAACAAAGTTATTTGTCAACCAAACCAAGTCGCATTTTGTGAATGAATGGAGAAAGAGAGAAGACGATGCATGGTGGGTTTGTGAGGTTTGGTTTGAGAAATATTTACCAACTGCCAACCAAACCCATTCTGTTTTACGATGTCATCATCATCCTCCGCTCCTCTCGTGATCTAGATTATAGGAGCTGACTGATATCAAGAATCAAGAAGACAGCAGCAAGTATAGAAAACTACCTAACCAAAACCCACGCAAGTTTATAACCATCACCTACATACTACCCTATACAAGATGAAGTGAAAGTAGTATTCAATATTCATGGAAAAAACCTTACACGGATTATTTGAGAGAAATTCAAAATAATTTACCTATACTTACAAAACTTTTTTAAATTTTCATTCCCAACTGATTATTTGTGAGATTTGATCATGAGTCATTCACGATGCGACTGAATTTGAATAAACTAACGTGTTTTACTTTCTCTCTTGTACCACGCAGCCAGCAAGCTGCTCACTGACTTGACTTTCTTTTCCTTACAGAGAAACAATTCGTGAAGGAAAGAAAAATATACGACGCAGGTTGTGAGGGGACTAAACTTTACTACGACAACGGTGCGGATAAAATAAACATAGACAATAGTCATGGCCATGGTGAAAGCTAATGATGACCAAGATCATACTAAAGCTTAAGTTGGATAAAAATCTACCAAACCACCACAAAAATACCTAACTTTCCCATTCTTTTCTGGACTTTTCTAATACTCGAAAGGATTAAGATTGTACGTATATAATGAATGTCCTTTGGAAATTTCTAGTTTCGCTAAATCAAAGAATTATTTATGCTGACGTATTTCTCTTTTTAAAATGTTTTCAAAATTCAAACCATGCCGTACAACTCATCACCCGCATGTCATATTTTACTGTGTGGATTATTCGCATTTTATTCGCAGCAAGGAAGTGGAAAAAAAGAAATAATAAATTCATGCACGTTTCCAAATACAATATAGAACTGTCTTGCTTTCACTTCATCCACGTGGAGAGCTGGAACAGAATTAGGATGAAAAAGTTAAGAATAAGAACGAAGAGATTTGCAACTGAAATTCCGTCTGCCTCTCCTTTCTAACATTACTATGGATGGAGTGAGTATTACGCTGGTTTAATTCACCGTGCCCACAACAAAATAAATATAACGGTTGCAATAAAGCTAGACTTTCTCCTTCTTTCTTTAGTCGACAAAACCCAGCCAATGGATTTGTGGACTTTTCTTTTCTAAATCTTTGTAGAAAGTTGTTGCTACAATGGAAGACGAAGAGAAACAGGGCTGTTTGTGTGCTTGCGATTTACATCATGGTTCAGATTTGTCTGTACTTTATGGATCTGTCATTCATAATGCTTCCATAAAGATGACAATGCATATGAACTAAACATAATACTAGAAGACGAGTTGATTTTGTAGCGAAAGTGGTGTGTCATTCACATCCAGTGAACAACAATATGTATTTTATTTAGGATTATAAAAGATTTTTGATAAGTTCTACTTACAAATGTCAAGAAATTGAAAAAAAGTTGGCATTGCCCACTCGGGATTTATTTCTTTTCAGAACAGTTTAACGGACAGGATAAAAATAAGGTTCACTTTCTCCGTCATTCTTTAAATCTTTAAATCTTTAGTACATAGATCGGAGTTTTTTCTGTTCAAGCCATCAACTCTGTTTTTATGAAAATGGATGATAATGATGCACACACTTTAGTTAATTATTAACTGTACAATGATTGATTGTAAGTTTGGTAGTAACAAATAAACAATAACGGTATAATATGTTCTGTGCTATGTAATGGATATGTGCACACTACAGATTATAACCATATTTCATCACTCTGTATCATTAAAGAAGGATTGTTGTGTGTGTGTGGTTTGCCTTGGCTGTGGATCTAAAATATATGAATGCACTGTTGGCCCAACCAATGGAATGGAAAGCAATGGAAAGGATCAGATAGTGGATGAAAGCGGAAATGGAAAATAGGACCGGATTAGAGTTGAGGGTGAGCTTCAGGTGTTTCATATGAATTTATTCAGTAGATTAACTCAATTTCCGTCCACCCACGCAGTCATAAATTATTTTGGAACGGTATAGCGCCATTCAAACACAACCAGTCACTTGGTCAATCTGACAGTTTGAGTACTCTTTTCTTTCCTTCCTTCTACGTACCTACATTCTTGCTTTCTCTCTTGTTACATTGCCACCACCACCACCACCACCATCACCACTACATATACTACTACCAAGCAGATTAATTCATTCAGCTCCAATACTTTCTCTAACAGAATCTCTCTATTGTTAGCAAAATAATGGAATATATAATACTAATCGAATCTCGTTGCATTTCTTCCCCCTTATTTATTCCATCCTGGTGTTCGCTTATCTTTGCATATAAAATTCCCTGTGGGTCGGGTCGATAATGTGAGCTGTGAATGGAATGTGATGCGCATCCATTCACTCCATCTAGAAACATTTAAGTCTCCAGAACTAATAAAAAGAAGGATATTTTATTACTTTTATGATTTTTATGATTTTGATGATGATTTTTGCAATGTGATGTGGACAAGCAAGTGATTTATTTGATGTATTAACTTATAGAAAGTCAATTCCATATGCACGAGTTTGTACACTTGAAAATGTAGCACGGGTTATGAGTAAGTAATGAATGCATTGACTGATCTCATCTCCTTTTGACATTGAAACTGGAAATAGTTTTAAATGTAAAAAAACTATTTGTATTGCATAATTGTATCAAAAGGATCGCACTATTTCTGAACATCGTAGCTAAGCAAACCATAAGTACTTCATAAGTACTTCCACTGGACTGGACTGACATCATCACAAAAATACGCAGCAGTATCAGGTTTGTACGTCATCCCACACGTTCTCCAGTTGTATTGGAAACACTAGCAACACTGATGTTACGTCTTTGAATTCATGCAGCAATTTACCCCATATAAGTTAAAGAGATTGGTGAGATTCGGTGATGTGTGTGTGGGCCAAAATAAGTCATCCTCCAGCCAAGTCAGAATGTCATTCATGCTACTAATCTTATACTCAACTAACCATTGCCAGTGTTTTCCTAATCCCTGAAGCATAACACAAGCTTATTGTTTGAGTTAATAATACTATTTTCAACGTACTTAAGTAATGTTTGAACTATCTAAGAACAATTCATAGGATAATGGTCCACACTATCTGAGATGAACAGCAGGACAGAATTTTTGACGCGGGGTAAAGTGAAACATAATCTAGGTTCCTCATTTCATCATATACATTTTTAAAATCATGCATGTTGTAAATTCATTAGGTCAAATATAGGCCAAAAGGGAAACATGTGTCATGTCATGGTGCAAAAATCCAGCCAGACTCACTCACTCACACACGCTGTATTGGGGCTTATTTGACCGAAGGACAGTGAAAGTTGGCTCAATAGAAAAGTCCTTATTGTAACATATGGCATCCGAATTTATTAGCCACCATTTATATTCTTATCCCACATACATACATGTAACGTTGTGAGTGAAGTGTTTGCCAAATTGTATTACTCCTACGTATGTGCTGCAACAACTTCACCAGACAAAAAAATGAGAGGAAATTATTTGGACATAATAATCCCATACAAAAGAAAACAATAATCGAAATCTAGTCTATCTCACTTGCTCTCAACCTTTTAGAGAGAGATTTTCCTCTAGCAATGACATTCTCAGCAGGATCCACTTACTTAAACGCATGCACTCTATGTGACACGTCAATTTGATGACTTTCCTTTTATCTTAATTTTTGTCATGTCTTTTCAACTGGGTTTCTGATTACTAGCAACAAGTGAGCTCTGATTGTAGCCTCCGCATACACTCCTACACACTTGACCTGACAAACAATAGAAAAAAAATCAAGGAAAAAATCACGCCAAACAATCCTTTGAAATTTGTGTGAATGCTTTTCCTTGTACTTTTTGGTTTCCCATTGCTTTTTAGTAAATCAACAGCAAACAACCCACCACATACTGACCAGCTTGTCCTAATAGCAAGTTGACACCAATTGGATTCAACGAATTTGGTTAAGATACTTTGTTTCTCTAAAAAAATAAGATTTTTTGTTATACATACACCACGGGTTAGAAATAAGAAGAAATGAGGGTAAAATTGCACCTTTTGTATCAACAGTGCAATAATAATACAGGTAACAATAAGTGCAAAATCTAACTACTATTCTATCCTGTTAACAAAGAAGAGTGGACATGCATTGTATTTATGTGTTGTGTTGTGGCAATGAAAGTGGAAACAAATGGAACAGTGTGTCCATTCAATTCCTCCCACGTCAGCTATATTGTATCATCAATAACCCATTATTTTGAATTAGATGGGGTGGACTTGTTTCTTCCACCAACTATCACCAGAACGGGAGGACAAGAGTTAAGAAAGAGCTAGAGAGACCTTTCTCCTTTATTCCATTCCATTTCTTCTGTCACTTTACCAATTTGTCTACCACCACCATTTCTTCCCACCGTCACAACAAAGAACCACTTTTGAAGGTTTGTCATTGTCAAGTAAATGTTAAACGTAATAAGTGGTGGTCCTTCATTCTCAATTCTATTTTTAGTTGCTCGACCGTATTTTCACTTTTAGACAATACGGTTTGTTGACGACGAACGAGAGATAATGTAGGCATGTATGGTCAAAGTAGAGAATAAAGGGTGAAAGTCAGATTGGAGCATTTTCTGCTAAACCTCTTTTATGATAAGTAATGTCCATCTCTTTTAAACCTATTGTATGCTAAGACTCAGCTGTACTGTTATGACAAAGGTTCCAAAAACCTGACAAATTCTAAAATACGATTACAGAATGATTTCGTACGTAAGGAAGAGAGAAGTCATATTATATAATCCTCAACCCACAACCTTTGCAAATAACATTATAAATCATTGGAAATCTTAAAATGTCAAGAGGCTATGTTTGGACTGGAGCAACTTTTCAAAGCTTGTTGGACATGGTGTAAGTACGAAGAGAATAAAATATTTTTTTTTATCTTGTAGAAATGTCATAGATTCATATGCTGACGTACAGAACTAAATTTATTAAGGCTTGCTTTTGAAACTGAGAAAAAGTGAAAACTTACCGAAGGAATCAATTTGGAGACAGGAGAGGAAGTCTTGAAGTTTGGGAATTTTTGCGGCTGCTGCATTTCAACGAGAACAAGGTTTTCCTGCGGTGATGGATTTACGGAGAAGGAACCCCAGTTGCCGTCATACATCCTAAAGCCTGGATCTGGCACGCTGTCCCCTTCTTCTTCAACTTCCTCCACGTTGTTCAGTTCCCCAAATCCACCATCCATCCAAACCGAATCTCCGTCATCCTCCATCACGACTGGCTCAAATCTTGGTTGTCTATTCTGTCGAGACATGAAGTGAAGTGGTAGAGTTCTTCTTTTCGCCATCAAATTCATATTCGGTTTTGACCCATCCTCCAACAAGTCGTCTGCATGACCAAATCTGATTTTTTCAAATGGAGTCATGAACTCCCTTGGTTTATTGGCCACACGACCATCTCCTCGTGAAGGTCCGAGAATGATTCGTCCAAAAGTCTTGCCGTTCTCTGTGCTCTGTGCATTCATTTGGGGATTGTTGTTAGCCTGTTGCATGACCGGAGCCTTTTCTCGTATTCTCTCTTCACGGAATACTTCCTTGATTTGTTGGAGACTGGTGGGTGTGGTGGGGACCACGGTGGTGGGTGGGCTAAAATGGACAATTGCTTCTGGAGCCGGTCCCCTCTGCTTACCCTCAGTTCCTTTGCCCATCATCTGAGCCACTTGCTCCATGGGTCGGGGTGGTTTAGTCCTCGTTTTATCCTTTTCTATCCTGTACAGCATTTTTCCATATATCCCGTTCCTTGAATTCTTTAGCTTTAGTCTGGCCCTGGAGCGACCCTTGGTGGATGCGAAGCTAGAGATGTGTGGGTTGTGGGCTTGTCCTGGCAGAACATCCCAAAATGGATTTGCTCCAAGACGTGGGATCTCATTGGTGTACTCGGCTCGGGATTGTCGCTTGTAGTAGCGCCACATTGCGCGCAGTTCTTGACAGGAAGGCTCGCCGGGTATGGCGTTGGGGCTCGTGGGTGGTATCACTTCTCTTCCCATGTTATTCAGCAGTCTTCTTTGTAGCAGAGCATCCTGAGGGCCGGTTGGGTGGGGGTAGGGCGAGAGGACAGAGTTGGATGTGACACGCCCAGCTCCACCCATCAATATCACGTGATTCAAAAATAGGGCTACTAGATAAAGGCTCAGCGATAGAAGCCAGTTTGGACTGGACGCTCTCGTTGCCATCTTAATTCTTAATCACTGTATATTATATATATTCAATAGTATTTAATTGTACTCGAATTTTCTTCTAATGAAAATTCAAGTTGTTCTTCTAATACGTAGTGGTTAGTGGTAAATATTATTTTAAAGTCTAATAATTTAGATTTTCAGTGTTTTTTGTATTGTCCACTTGATCCGCTTGAATTCTGTTTTAAATTTTTTCTAGTTATTTCGAATTGTTCTCAACAATTGTAAGATCGCAATATTTGTCATTCATTTTATTGTCTGGATTTCAATTTTGTGATCCGCTGGTGATTTCCAAAATGTGCCCATGTGTTTACATTTATTGTCGAAGCTGAGTGCATTTCTTTGATTACGTAGACATATATATATTTTTTTCTTTGTTTGGAAGACGACGATGGAAATATCTGTATATGCTGTTTATTGATGAGATTGCTAATTTAATGTGTAAATTTTCAAATATGGTACTTGATACGTTGGGTTGATGATGACGATGATAAGTTGGTGATCCAGATATGGTTGGTTTGGTTAAGTTGGTTAACGATATGAATTAATTGCCTCCAACAAAACGCATCAATATTTCCAATTTCTTCCGTTCCAGGAAAGTTACTTAAGTCAAGTGAGATATGGGTGGGTACGTCTCCAACTAACTACAAATACAGTAGTTGTCTATGTGGATTGGGTTGCCAAATATCTGTAAAAAATAAGAAGATACAATAAATTCTCACGTTGTTATTATCATTTTCCTTTCTTAAAGATACACACACTCAAATCAAACCAGTTTTTACCAGAATTGTTGAATTCACTACAATGCTTAATGGTTATTTTTTGACTGAAGCACCAAACACATATCATTCCCGAGTAAAATAGTAATAAATCATTGCCAAACATATTAAGCAAGCGTGTGTGCATCATGAATAAAACGATAAATAAAAGTTGGACTAGACATATTTTTCCTTAAATTGTTTTTATTTCTAAAGCTCTTTCTTTCTCTCAAAAAACAGGGCACCATACTAATACATTCATACATACATGCATTGCCACCACCACCACATGTACGTCTTTTTATATGAAATAGAGGCAAACAATATTTGTGAGCTACTTCTCCTTTCATAATTTCAACTTTCAATAATTTTCATGTGACATTATTATTTGAATAAAGAACAACTGAGGCAGTGAACTCACAAAGAACACAATGCGCACCTTAATAACATATGGGCTCAGGTGTTCTGAACATGTGAAAAGATCATGCTTCTCGTGAATACAGAGAGAGAGGGAGAGAACGTATACCTAAAAAAAGTAATAATAATAATTCATATGGTATTTACTTTCGACTGAATAGTTCAATAGAATATAGTCGCAGCGCCAAAGTAAGCATGATTGTGGACCTACTTATTTATTCCCTTCAACAAGCAGGCCGTATTGTTGGGTGAAAGGAAGTATGGAGGTGAAACCTTACAAAAAAATACGAATTGATTATTATTGGTGTGGGTGGATGGATGGATGGCATAATTCAATGCTTTGTGAGAGAAAGTATATAGCAGCACAGCACACAGTTGGTAATCATGACCATTGTCACTTGCTGCTGACGCTTCTTCTTTTTCCCTTATCTAATATATTTCCTCAATAAGAAAAGAAGAAGGACGCTTTCAGAACCACATCTCGCTTTTATAATATTCAATGAGCCAGGATCCTGTTGGCAGTAAGTATAGCGTCAATGCAACACGTGTCTAATGTAAATCAATAACTAAATTTCTTTAGCTATAGACTATATTAGTTCCATTTCAATTTATTTGAGAGAAATCTTATGAATTGAACAGATGTAAACTATGAACTATGTTGCTAACATAATAGATAATAATAGGACAACCTTTTACTTCATGAGGATTGACACATTGTGATAAAAGAACCGAGTCAATGTGCCAATATTTACAAATCAAAGCAAATTGAGTTCCTTTATTAATATTGAGAATGAGAAATATTGCAGAGAATGATAAAAGAGTTGTCATTATTGTTCCAATAAATCCCCATCCACATCCTCCAAAGGGATCCTCCAAAGGGGCTTCATACCCACTTTCATTTTTTGACAAATATTCAATTTAAGTTCATCCTCAAAAGACAAATTGATCTACCCATTCTAACTACGAGGAGGAAATATGAATCTGTCATAATAAACCGTAAGTACGGATTGTGGTATTTCTAGATAAAATCTAATCTGTCGCATTTGCTGGGAACGTGACACTCCACTATCTCCTTTGAAATTAGTTGCTCTCCAATTCGGTAAGTATTATTAATAAGAAATTTCAAAATTAAACTACTAAATTGAAGGAGAAGTTACAAAGTGAACTTTAGCCCTTTCACTCCAACATTGAATTTGGAATGCCCTATCAATCTAATATGAAATGAGACACTCTCATTCAACCATTGTATGTGAATCTCTCCAATACTCGAATTAGTTAAACCATTTCATTTGAATAATATTGAATAAAGTTGATCATTATCCAGGGATGATGATGATGATGATAACCTTTATGTTTCAAAGTCAAGGGTTTCCTACGAAGAAACAACTCAGCCAAGTCATTGACAATGACTTTGTCCGAATCCTCTTCTTGTTTCAAGAGTGTACTTACTGTAACTGCTGGTGATCAAGAAGTAAATGCTACAATATAGAATTCAGCCGCATATATGAGACAAACCACGCACGCCCTTCTTCTCCACTCAAGTTAATCGTCTTGCTACAATTATCGCATATTTCTTTCAACATTACTTTATATCACAAGCTCTTATATTAGTAGACCGCTCATGATGATGACGACATCACTTATTTATTCGTGGAACTGTGTTTAATTTAAACCCATTTCATCCCCTGATTAGCATACTTAAGTAATTACACCAGTTCAAGTTCTTCTATGTATATTATATAGTGCAATGCATGATGACAATATTTACATAATGGGAAGCCCTATGCTGCCTGAGGGAAAGCAGGGCAAAAATAGATGGCAAACGTTACACTCAATTGACACAGTTGTTTGCTGATTTCTAAAATTGGAAGAGAGAGAGGCATCCAACCAACCAACCAACCAATGTAAATACATGGGAGAGAGAAAGTGAGAGAGAGAGAGAGATGTGAGGAGCAGAATAGAAGCTGGATGGGTGAGGGAAAGCAAGCAAGGAAGGAGAAAGCAAACAGCTCTACTACACTGCTTAAGGGAAATTAAATAAATGCGATTGAATTAGCTCGTGAGTGAGTGAATTAGTGAAAGCTCACTTGCCTCATTTTGACTCCCAAAGAACAAACTAACTTATATCCTCACTCCCTCCCTTTCGAGTACATTTGCATTGTGTATTTTTTTACAGGAAATGACGAGATTTCCATTAATTTAATATTGTCCAATTTTGTATCAATGTTCATGACTTGGAGGCAAATTTGTTAAGTATGTATTAAAGCAATTCTGTTAATTATGTAATTATATTAGTGTTGAGTTTAATTTTGATTCATAATTACAAGCCAATAAGCCAGAAATGTGGATGACCTTATCTTGAAATGATTGGCAGAGATAAAAACTGGGTTATTATTAAATTAGGAGGTACATATTTTATGATAACCTACTTTCCATATATAACTTCCATAAGTTTAGCAGCGACAATGGAGGTGCAGAGCAGAATTTCTCAATCTCGTCAAATTCTCAATTTAATATCGGTGAAATAAGGAATCTATCAGTATTGTATGTAAATAACTGAGATTGAGTTTCTGAAAATCCGTCATCTCATTAATCCGTATCTTAAATGGTTGTCAAGCTGAAGTTTTGTTGAATTGTTCAGGGAAAAGTTTACAAATTAATAAATAGTGTTCGGAACTGTGAAATTACTTCCTTATTATTGTAAATTTCTTTTTAAAGAAGAAATTATATGGGCAAGTCGTATAAGTAGCTTGATAAATTGATCATGTCTGAGCTCAGTTTACTTTCAGGCATTTCTTTCCATTCTTAATCATGTGATAATAATATTTGTTCTCAACATGTCTACCCAATTCCACGAATGTTTATTTTCTTCCTATTATTATGATGACTTTGAATATTTCGAAACTTTTTTAAGTTGAAATGTGACTGACAGCATTTCGTAAAAATATCCATTCAACAAGTTTTAATTAAATAAAAATAGCACCATAACAACCTTGGGCCCCGTCTTTTGTGTGAAACGAGAAATTATGTTTTGTCGATTTCATTTTTACAATGTTATTGGGATTCAATTGTTGTCAACAAAATAAAGTGAAATCGAATTTTCTTCGAGATGTCCCACTTTCACCTTTCACTTTCACCATTGTCGTTCTATACATAATTTATCATTATTCAACTGAGGAAGCCAATCTCAAAGGAATTGAATCATAATACTCCTTTAATAATTCTATTACTGAGCACCATCTGCCCACACCTAACTAACTAAGCCTGTATGATGGAAACTTAATCAACTTAATTCTATGTTTGACTCCATTGTGTTAGTCAACCAGGAGAAAATTGCATTATCAGTCACCAATATTTGTACTCAACGACAGACGACCGCATCCCACCAGGAAGTATGTTTTTAATCCACCACAGATATTTGACTCCGTTTTCGGATTTTGACTTTACGGATGAATTGGAGTCTGCTCATGCCACTCAATGTATACATACAATTCTGCATTTTGTAAGTTTATGTGCATCATCGGAATTCAAGAATTGAAGCAATCATAGCAAACAAGCAAAAGTGAAAGTTTAATAAATGTAGGTTGAATTCTTGTGAAAACAAGGAGATTTATTTCACAGTTTCTTGCTCTTTTGGGGTTTTCGAACACTTTCCATGGAATGTGCATACATACAGATACGCTGGCATGCAGTTTGTAAATATTCTGTTATTCTGAATATTTACTCATTTGAGAAAAACGATTTGGAGATGAAAGTTTGAGAATTAAGATATATACACAGACAGGATGTGTGAATGAGTATTGATGCGTCATGGTCATGACATGAGACAGTAATTAGATGTCATGTCTTGTTATGTGCAATACTAAATGATTCATGGTCCCAGTGCGCCCGTTCACGTGCATCCCTCACAAAATCTCAAATTCCTCATCTTTTACACTCTCTCGCAGACTGTGATGCTCGGGTGTTTGGTTGTGGTCTGGTACATATATATTCGCCATATCATCATTGTGTAGAAAACTAAGCGATTTTTAATCTTTCTTTCTGCAGTAAATAATAGCTGCATCTCTCGTCTGGAGTTAATGCTCTATACCAGAATAAAATGCATAAACCGTCTCTTGATACTAAAAATTGACTTTCTAAGATTTTCCTTATATCCAATTTCACTCTATTTTTTATTGAATTCAAGGAAACCAAGTTGTACCCAGATAAAGTGGCTTTCACTGACTCTTCTCGTAAAAGGAAATAAGTACAAGTAGTAGTAATTCGTGTATTTCATTACCAATAAAATATTTTACAGCCTCAATTATTGTTGCATCAAAGCAGAACCCTATAAAAGCTGATTCATTACTGTGGCATTACTAAAAAGCGAAATAATATCATCTAACAATTAATGAGTTTACAAAATGCCATGGATGGTTCAATCATGCAAGATTAAATAGAGCCAAATATTTTGATGCTTTTTTGGACGCATTGCAGTCACCCTTAATAAAAATGATTGAGTAAAATAATATTAGAAAATTCTTACCGTGACTGCTTTCACCGGTTCGTTCGTCTCACAAAGTGAAACTTCCTTCCTTCAAATTGTCCAACTTGTTGCAGAGCAGTTGTAGTTTTGTTTCAATGGGATGAATTATGCAGCATAACTGTTTTCAATTTTCGGGAACTGGATAGTCAAATGACAAAAGTTGTTTGTTCGTGAATACAATCAAGTAACCAATTAAAGTTTGTTGTAAATTGGAAAAAGTAGTTTGCGATGAATTAGACGAATCTGATTATGCAGTAGGGTAAAATAATTGAGTTTGGAAGTAATAATCAGGGAATAAGATTATGCTTCTCTCTTGTTGGTTGATGATACTGCTTAATAATCTCAAATTGACCAAGTCGTCTCAAACTCAATTCCTCGTAAATACTTGTTGTAACTCATAGTTTTGAGAAATTATTATTATATTGACTGATATGTCCGTGGTCAATCTCAAATTAAGAAGTATGAGCAAGCACTACTACTGACTGACCTTTGCAAAGTTATATCAAATTCTCAACAATCACTTTAAAAGTTGATGAGATTTTAAGTTGTGTGATGATGATAAGCAGCCAGGTTGTAATGAAGTTGTTGTCGTACTATTACTGACTGAGACGAGACGAGGAGGAGAGGGTGGCTTTTATATATGCTGCAACAAGAGACAGTCCTGTGTTGTGTATGTATGTATTATCGTAGTGAGTAAAGGTATTCCTGAGATTGTTTTTGGTAGAATTGAGTGCTAAGTGGTGGTTGGTGGCTAATCCCAATCGCCTCCTTCCTTCTTCTTTTTACCACTGCGATCCCATAATCCGGTGTGACAAGAGGACAACACTTGGAGCAGAGCTAATGACGATCTCTAACTTACTCTCTCTCTTTTCCCAATCCCTCAAAAGTCGTCTCAACTTTCTCCCTCCAGCGGCGTCTACTTTCTTGTGCGTGAAGAAATGCAAAATCTCTTCTCTCTTTTCTTGTTTCTTGTTGGATGACTACCTTCCTTCTTGCCCCCTTGTTTTACTCTCGGTGTGTTGGAGTTTTTGAAACAGTGTGGCTGAATATGGTAGTAGTAGTAGTGAATGGTTATTGGTATTGGTGCATGGGAGCAGAGTGCAGAGAAAGCAGTGGTGCAGTGTGTGCTGTGCGAGTCGAGAAGCAAGTGAGAGTAAGAGAGAGAGATGTATCGGAGGTGTTGGAGTTCGGGGTGGTTGGTTGCCAACGAATCCCGTCCAGTCCACCCACGCAATACGCTCTATTCTTCCGTCTCAGAGTGGACTCTATCGATCTCCCCTCCCCCACCATCATCATCATTATGCTCTGTTTACTCCGCACAGGCCCTTTTCCTTCCTCAAAAAATAGGGTATACTGTAGGGCCTTAGTTCAGAAGGACAGCATACAGCATCAACAGCAGCATCATCATATCATCATCATCCTCCAAACGTTCTTTTCTTTCGTCCTGCAGTCCTTCAGAAGGAACAGGAGAAAGAAGATGAAGAACGCGTCGTCGTCCTCATGCAACAAGCGGAATATTGACTGAATTGAATGAATATTTTGGTATCCTTCTGCACCCATTGCAAATATCTGTATGCATGTATGTATGAGGGGAATAAGTCGTCAACTTGGATGACTTTATTATTTGCAGAGTATGAAGAAGGGGCGATGCGATGGGGCGAACTATGAATATCAAATATATATTTTCTATGATGGATTCTCAAAATGGCAAACAGTTTATAAAGAAAGATTTGATCCTACTTTCTTGTGTGTGTATAGTCAGTCAGTCAGTCAGTCAGCTTCCAACGCCGAAGCCAAGTCAACAAGGCGCACGTTGTGTGTTGTAACAATATTTGTTTTCACGTGGGGAGGAGAAAGTTCAGAATCTGTCACTAGAGATAATCCACCAAAATAAACAAAAACCTTCATCCAGCTCTATCTACTTTGCTACCTGGAAGAGTTGAGGTTATCTCAGAATGCACAAAGTTGAAGGAAATTTGTACTTTATAAAAAATGATAAGTATTTTTTTGGAGAAAATAGCAAGTTTAAAAAACTTGCAAAGATTTTTAGTAATATATTACATATTTTGTCCAATATCAATACTTATGTTTTTCAATTATATTAATTTTTACAGATGTATTGTAAAAACTACGTCACATTCTTATCGAGCGAGTCTTATCAGTCAATATCTCACTATGACCAAAATCCAGATCTGGGGTGATCTGTGAAATATGAGAATGTCGCAAGAAAAGCAAGAGAACACAATTTCTTGTCCTCTCATTGTTCTTTGTCACTCATTGCTCAATTCGCATTCATCACATCCTGGAGCAGAAAACAATCTTCGTGGTTCAGTTCAATGCAAGCAATAAGTTGTGCAACCCTTCATTTCAGAACCGAAACCACAAACAGAACACACTGTTTATTTTGTTGGGTTGTGAGATCGGAGAACCGCAATCCACTGACTGAAAGTACCTCAAATTCAGTCAGTTGTGTAATGCGTGTCACAAATTTCCAATCGGTAGGAGCAACGTCTTGGGTGCATTCCAAATAGGTACAGAACATGCGACTTTTTGAACTCTATCCCATGTCATTTACTACGTGTACAGTACTTATACCAATCCAATATGTTCAGCGGATATAAAAGAACGTTCCAACATCCACGACACAATATGCATCCACTCGGATCAAATGTGAAAACAAAATTGGATCTAGTAGCTATATGTTTTGTATCCATCCACTGTACGACATGATGTCAATCCATGTTGTAAGTACATATTGCTTTCATTGGACCATTTTCAATGATGAAAGTAGTTTGATGATCCAGTTGTTCAAAGATATAAAAAACAGGATTCCAAGTATTTTTTTGAAAATTACTTGATACACAAAAGTGGAGAATAATCGAAACTCTAGATAAGCACTTTAAAAAAATATTTTGTAAAGCTTAAAGTGGTATGTTGTAATGCATGATGCCAAAAAAAAATTGTTAATTGAAATTAATTAAAATTTATGTTCATATGTCGGTTCAACTTTCGTTTTCTAATTAATACTTGCTTTGTTTTTGAAATTCATCAAATTTTGAAGTGTGCAAACACAATTTCAAAGTAAGTTACTACTTTAATTGATGCAGGAAATGAATGGAGCAAGTAACTTTGTGTATGTCCTTTATCCCGCACAAGCAGTCTTTGTCATTTGGATTTCTGGATTGTTTCCCAGCCTTCTACGAAAGATAGACACATAGAAAGGACTTGTTACCATCATCATCATATCGTCATACTGGTTGGTTAGTTGGTTGGCTTGGCTTGATGGTGATGTGGTGCGGGTGAAAATTTTGAGTGAAAGTGAGACGAGACAAAGTTACAGTCAACAACTTGAGCGACAGCATTTCCACTTGAGTTTCTTTCACGTCCCAAAACTTTTGTTGGAGAAGAAGTGAAGAATAAATGAAATTTTGTCATTAGACCACCGATTTTGTGCATGCACTCACTCCCGCATTCGAAAAGTAATCCCTAAAGGTAATTATATGTCTCACCCTCAATTCTTATGCAGAAAAGTGGTAGCTAGAGAAAGAGAGAGAGAAAGAGGGTTTAGTTTTAGTTGGAGGAAAAGATTCCGAAAATAGATTCAACTTTTGGGCCACGAATCCAGAACAATAGAAACCACAGTAAAATAAAAGGTAACCAGCGATTTGGAAATGTTCTGGAAATGATTGTTATACTAAGCTTATTATTTTATTATAAGGGGTGCAAAATATGACAATATTTTCATTTGTTCCCATAAGTTTTTGACATTCAAAGCTTATTTATTTGTGCATATTGTTACTCGGATTACAATGTAGTTATACAATCCATAGAAAATGATTGACAATTTGATTGCATTCGTGTTCGGATAGAGGAATAAATATTATGGACGGTAGAATTTATATCATCAGGATCAGATTTCTATTCCGTTTTTGTATTGAATGCTTGGTTTATTGAGTAATAAAAATAACAAACAATATAATATTTATAGTTGTGCTTTTATTAAGTATACTCGATTTGTCCATGCTAACAACTAAGTTGTACCAACTCATGATTAATTTGAAAATTAAGAAAACTAACTTTCTCGTTGTATGTGACAACTAACACCAAGCGAAAACGGCTCAACAAGAGAACAGTCAAACAACAGTCAAATGTCAGTATAAATGTCAATAAATTGTATTATTTATTTATACCATGTTTATAAATATACATTGAATTGTATAAAAATATCGTAATCTTTTCACAACTCTCATTATAGAACACAAATTTTGTAGCTAAAAATTGTCCTCAATTCCTTTCCATGCATTCTATATTTTGGAGATGTACATGTGACAAGCATTTTTTTTAAATCTGGAACTTTTATTTCACTTTATCATCATTTCCCAAAAATATGACAGTCAACAACAGCATACCATATTAATAGAATACCCATTACCAGGCTTTTTTTTTGATATTTCATTATTTTTAAATGTAATCTCATATCTGTATAGGTATATCTGATATCTAGATCCATCAATAAATGAGGATAAATGCATATGTAGTTAAATAGTGCATGTTTAATAAATAAATTTTATATACAGATGACAGACAAACCAAATACATACTCATGTTGCTAATTCTACAAACAAAAAACTTTTGCTGAGTTAGTACGGTTGTGGCAAGGATACTTTCACTTTGAAACATTTCTCTCAAAAATTTGGTGTAAGCTTCCATGTTAAACTTTCCCCTGACAAATATATCTGCAGCGAACAATGTGATTTATGAACCAAATGAGATGAATTGCGTTCACTTCTGAAATTGGCATTGGTTGACTCACTCCAAAATTTGAACAGTCACAAACCATGCATTATTTCTATTTCCACCTTCGTCTTCTCTCTCTCTCTCTCTCTTGTTCCCTCTGTCTCGGAGGTACATAAACTTGAAACATACGGAGCCAGCTTTCACCGCCACCACACACACTAACAAGTTTTATGACCGTGACATCATGGCCATGTACATTCATTCTCCAGTCTTGATGACGGAGGAATTTGCTTGCTTTAATTAAATTTTCTCTCTCTCTCCCTTTTCCCATACATTTACACCCACCCACAACCTGAAGAACATCACAAGTAGAAGTAGAAAGCAAAACTAAACACTACTCGGGGAAAGAAGACTACTACCGTGTGAGTGAGTCAGGAGGTTGCTTGCTTACTCTCCTTGCTAAATGTGTAGCAAACCTATTTATTATATTGCTACAAGTATGAGTGTGTATGTATGTATGGGCGTCTGGATCCAATTGACTTGTAGGAATACCGTTTGTGACAAAACATTCTAAGAATTAATGACTTTTAGGAGGTCAGTCAGTAAATGAAATTAGTTCATGAGTACAACGTGTGTGTGTCAATGTGTGGATGTGGAGTCAAAGTGTGCCCTCCACTATATCAACTCATCTCAGAGAGGCAGAGAGAGAGATTGAGAATCTTGATTCTGAAGAGTCCAAATATTTGTCCAGGCTCTCCAAAGTTGTGAAGAGTGCTCCAGGCCTGTCCTATGTGGAATACGAGTCAGCATCTCTCTGGTTTGGTTTAGTTAGTGGTGGTCTTTATCCAGCCAGAGAGTAATAAATGATTGAAATCTAATGTTTTGAACCTGTTGGCTCTCTCTCCCTCCGTTCGTCTCGTCATCATAACCGTTAATAATTTCCAATTTGAACTTTGTCCAAAATCGGTAACATGGATAATAATTTGATTTATATCCTGATGATGGGATGCGCTGACTTAATTATGTCCTCATGTAATCTGACTCGGCTAAAAATAAGCGGCAAGAGGGAGAGAGAAAGTGAGAGGGGGGTTCTGATGCACAAGATTAATTGCCTCTTTGTAGCAAGATCAAAGTGCAAATGACACGAGTTTATTTAAATTCATTTAGAATTATTTGCTTAGTTTGACACTGTGAGACAGACTGGAATTTTTAGTTCTCATCATTTATCTATGAGAAAGTTTATATAATTGCAAATAAATTACACAGTTAACTTATTTGAATTCGTTTTGGAATGACGTATTAGGGAAATTAAAACAAATAAAAT
Source organism: Folsomia fimetaria (assembly GCA_034695645.1). NCBI lineage: Eukaryota > Metazoa > Arthropoda > Collembola > Entomobryomorpha > Isotomidae > Folsomia > Folsomia fimetaria. The sequence goes on from JAQFZJ010000002.1 coordinate 191,348, forward strand.
AATGAAACTTTTTAAGGAGAGAAAGTTTAAAACTGCTGCTGATAATAATAATATGTGATCAAATCAAGACTCGTTTTCATTTGTATGCAATTTTTCTATCCAAAGCAGTAGAGATAGAGTTATCACAAATTTGATTTCGTTTTGCCTTATCTCACAAATCAAAACTTTGTGAACTTAAACTTTTTTATTTAAATTAAGCTTTCGCAATCAAAAAGCAATCAGTCAGGGTTCATTATTCTACTTATTCTTAACAAATTACATTTTAATCATTGGAATTAGCAATTTTAAGCTCAGTTTATTCCTAAATATATTGAACTAAAAATTATGTAATGCCATGTTTCTTTGCTACATTTAAAATTTGACGAACTGTCTCAAATTCCAAAATATACCATAAATTGTATATATTTGAGACATGCGTCACCGTCTGTCCTAAAAAACAAAGAACCAATTAAGGCGAATTTTAGGAGAAAGTCTCATCTTTTCACACCGCGAGACAAAACACAAGTCCCAACCCTAATCCCATTTGCGAATTTGGTGACTGGCCGCTGAGGGAGGCAGTAGTGGTGTCAGCAGCTGAGGGTGACAGATGATAAAACTAGCGGACTGAGACTGAAGAGTTGGTCTGGTGCCAAAAAACCAGCTGCGTGGGTGGAATTCCATCACTACACTATACTAAAACCCATACCAGTCAACCCATACCACTACCACTGCTTTCACTTTCTGAATGGGATATACCCTTTATTATTACGGAAGCAAAAGGACGGTATTAGAGCTGAAATGTTCTCACAGTTCCCACCTCACGCCATCCATCCATCCTTCCTTCGTCCTTATACTATCCTATACGGACGTAACGTGTGGGCCCTGAAAGAAACGACTTGCTTGACAATACCAGGCCCAGGCTCTGTTCTGTTCCTTCCATTCATCTTCGTGGGCCCATTCTTGAATCTCAACCCGAACGAAAATCGACTCAACGTTGGTGTTTCCGATGCTGGTACATAGGAAGGAACAACACATTTTGAATCGTCGTATACTTTCACTTTCCCTACATTAGAGGCATATGTCTTGCTTTCTTTCTTTCGACCCGCAGTGGTCCTACGTTCGGCTGTCTGACTCATTCCTTTTCTAAGAACCCTTATTCCTTCCAAACCAAACCACAGGGTAAGGCAGGTAGGGTAGGGTAGGGATCTCATAGCCCCGAAAATATATATCTTAAATCACAATCTTTTGTCGCAGTATTGCCAAACTTATATTTATTTACGTTGCTCCAATCATCCATTGATAACATGCCCCCTTTCTCTCTCTCTTTTACTCTTCAAAATGCGTTCAAACTTCAGAAAATACAATTCTGTGAAGGAAATACGTCACCTTATTCTTCTTTGACATATAAATAAATACTCTTATGTTGTATAATACCTTTGCTTATTCAACCGCAAACCAGCGCAAATATAATGACTGAGAATGGCTAGCGGCGTCTACCGACCGTCAAGACTTTGGGATATACACGGCTTTTGCCTTCCTCTCTGTTTCTAAAAATGTGAATGGTTCCGTTTGGACGCTTTTTGTTCTCGTCTAATGACACGACTGGAATACCACAGTTGAGATGCGAATGGAGTCAATTTCATTCAATTCGAAGGCAATTCTCTGCCTTGCTGCCTTGCTTGGTTGGTTAGTTGGTGCACAATACTGCATTGAGTTGAACCAAACTCGTCACTTTCAGCTTTTGCATTTTATACAAGGAAGGAGCAGAAGCCGACTTACTTTCTCCATTCAATAGGCCCCATTCTTAAAATTAAATTTAGCATCCATAAACCTTGTAATCGTGGCGGCAAGGAAGGACGCAATGCGCTAACAATATAATTAGAAACATTGTCTTGATTTGATGTGCAGTTTCTTTTGTGTGAAGCGCGACGACGACTCCTCTTTTCATAAACATGACCAAAATATCAATCAATTGACTCTTTTCATTTTCATTCATGTTGAGCCGATGACGTGACGAGGACGACGCGCTTATCACAGTGAGCATGAGTGAACCTACCTCTTTTAAAAATCTCCACTGCACACAGTTGTGGAATTGGGTTGGTGACGACAAATCTTTCTTGAATGATTTCAAGGTGCTTCAACCAAGTCTCGGGAAGTCTCTCTCCATTCCATTGGATATGGAAGAGTCTCTCTATTCAAGGACCAAAATCAACAATGCAGAGGATACTACATTTCATAGTGGTTGCAAAAAGTCCTATTCGCCCACACTTTCTAAGTCTATCCATCCCACTCCAAACCAACCAAACCCTCCATTTCCTTCAAGGACTGTATCATTCATGAAATATTGGTCCTCTTATTCCAGCTTTATCTTCGTGTTATAAATGTGAGCGTGTAAATTGAAAAAGGTGGAGGAGTCGATCGGTCCGATGGATCTACTTCACTTGCAATCGAAAAATTGTACAAGGGAGTGAACTCAATATGCCACATTGTGTTATAATTAAACAAACTGATGATAAGTAGCTACACGTTTACTTTTGACGATAACACTTTCGTATTCCATTAAAAATATGATATTGTTCATGAAGAATCTATTTTTTCCAAACAAAGTCAAGTGATAATGATGATCCATATACGTACTTCGCCCCCATTGCAAATTTATCTTAAAGAAAATCCAGGCCAATATGATAAGATGCGACGCAATAATATAAATTATATGATGGGTTATCAATTATCCATATATCCTTCAAAATGCGATATGCTACATAGACTTAAGTTACCTTATTGGTGATAAAAGAAAACTTACTAAACAACGGGTATTTTGAGAACAAACTCCCCCGTAATATAAGACTGTGTTAACTTTTACTAATGCCTTAACTTTTTAATCTCCAACTTTCTTCTTTGCGAAACGTTAAAAGCCAGTAATAAGTAGGTTGCGTATGCTATTGTAGAAATATCCCATAGTTGCTTACACAAGCTGTACTCCATAGAAAAGGTAGTGTATCTAAGGAAGAGGAATAAGATATGTGGAGTAAATACAAGACAGTCGGTCGGTGAATCGATTTATAAATGGATCATTACTTTCGGTGTAAATTGAAATTGGATCGCATCCTAATAAAATAGCTTTGTGCGTATTACTTGGTTCATTGAATGGAAGCATATATGTACACTACTCGTATAACCCTGTACAGATTTATGTATTATTAACTACTAGCCATGCATGAGATAAACAGCAAGCCACGGGTAAAGTCAAAGCCCTTTTTCATGTGTTTATATTATTTGTATATTTAAATTCCTACAGTTTACATCTGACAAAGATTTGAATTAATTGATAAATAATCAAATTACGTGTTGTATTTGTTCTACTATTTTGAGTATCAGAAATATGTAGGATGGCTGGTAACTAGGTGAATTCGGAACTATCCTAATTATTGAAAAACGTGTCTGTATTACAAAGCTTAACGTTTGACATAAGCTTTGTGAAGCAAAGTCAACGAGAATCTATTGTATGCATGTCAATTACAAACTCTGTAAATATGCTCAGTGATTGGCATGTAATTAATTAATTAATTAACGCAATTTGTCAAAATTCGGAAACAATGTGGGCATACAACGTGTATACATGAATACACTGCCTTTTCCTTGATGAGAGGTCTTTTCCTGTATAAACACGGGGAGTGTACTAGACTAGAGGTGAAACTGTAAGAATAACAGATCTTTTATTTAATTGTATAAAATATACAAAATAAAGTTTATCAAGACGTGTCGCCATGTAGTTGAATTGTTGGATTTGGATACAATACCTTGTTCTCCTTGACATTGTTAATTTTAGGAGGAAAAGTTAAGCAGTTTAAAGTAAAACTTTCCATTTGTGACAATTCATATTTTAGTCTAAATATAATAAAATTATTAAATTTTCTAACCTTGACATTTCCCACAATGTACCTTTTGTGATTTATGTGAAATTCATTAAAATTTCTGATTTAGACACAATTTTATTCCAGACTACATATATTCACCTCCAACCTTTCTTATGCAGACACAGACATAGTACATGCTCAAGAGATATATAAGCGTAAATTTGATCAGAAATTTTAACAAATCGCTTCACCACTTTCACGGACCGGGGTGGTGTTAACCGCATTATATCTTCAAACTGTTTGACGCAAGCAAAAGAGAAAAGTCAACCCTCAGACTCACAGAGTTAATCGCGATGCTAAAATTATTCACTCCTGATGCCAAAATTCCTTGGATTTTCAATAACCCAGCCATCGACTCAATTATAGGTCTAAATTACCCTTTTACCCTGCCTCTCGATCTAATTTTAGAACCAAATAAGAGCAGAAGAATTTGTGACAATTGAAATCATCTGTCTGTAGGAGCAAAGAGGAGAATAATTATTTTCTATTACATTCAAAAAGATTTATTCTAAATCCGATCGAACATAGAAACAAAAAGAGGCAGAGAAAACCGGTATAGACAACTTTCACATACATTATTTGATACAATGGTTGAGTGAATCTGAAGAGGGAGAAAGTAACAAAAATGAAAACTGTAGGAATTGAACCGACAGTTTTCTCCGCTTTCTCTCTCGCCCTCTGATACAAAGAAAGGGAAAGGAACTGACTGTACCAGGCGTATTTTTCATACACTTTCCACCATCAAGTTGCAGAAGTGGGGAAACGGAGCTTAAAATCTGGGAAGAAAATGCAGTAAATTTATCCATTGTCACCTTCTCCCCAAACTTTAAACCTTGAAACTAGATTCAGAAGCAGGACCCAGAAAACGAGCCTCCCACGCAATGGAACATTCATAGATTTTGTATTCCTAAATGTGATTTTATTTAGACTTTTCTCATATTCATTCTTAATTTGATAGCGATAACAAATGAAACTTTTACTCTTCAATTGTAATAATTTGTCTTATTATGTGTTGCAAGAAAATTTAAATTGTTCTTCAAAAATAAGACTGATCTCCGTAACTTCTATGCGCTCTCGTCTCATCAGCAATTCAAAAGTATGAAGATATACATAGCGTTTCAAGTTCAACAGATGAAGATACGAACTGGATTTCTCCTCTGAATGAAATTAAAATATTTGTTTCTCTCAAGCAAACAAATTCTTTCGTGAAGTGAATTGTAAGCAAACAAGCATGCCCAACTTTTAGTTTTACTCTCTTCATCCTTCACTAAAATATGCATCATCAAAAGAAAGAATATTAATTTTCAATGCAGTTCTTCGTAAAGAAAATATTATGAATATCTTATGTATTTTATACACTCTTGCACAGACAATTAGTTGTTACATAAGCAGCCGGCTTGTCATAATCAGGGGTTTGGTCATTTTAATCTAATTTAAAGTGTGGAATTAATAGTGAAGATTGTATAGTGAAGATTTTGTCTAACTAGGTCATCCATCTCATCTCATTCTTCTAGCATATTATGGGTTGTAATTGTTTTTTGCTTGTAAGAAATTTTACTTAGTTGGCTGATTTCTCAAAGTTGAAAGTTTTGTATATTCATCTCATTTGAGGTGTGACTTACTTCGAGTAATTAGGAAGTCTGCCCGTATTAATATTGCCATGAGGTAAATTGAGACAGACAACTAGGTTTAAACCGACGTAACTTTGATATGTATATATCTTAACAATTGTAAGGTCCAAAATAATGGCTAATGGTAAACCCAAAACGCCGGCTCAATTGTATTTAATTTCGAGATTTTTGCGTGTTATACATATACTTCATTTATCACGATTTGATAGGTGTTTATAAAACGATAAAATTTCCTAGTGGTCGTCATTTAACAATATATTTGGACTTCCTCTCTCATGGGACTTGATTGCCAATTTATATTTAGGACCTAGGCTATGTATCTGATTCCCAACACAGAATTGAAAAAGCGATTCCTGATTTAAATAAATGGATGTTATGCAGCCCAAAACTGAATGATTGCTTCCATTCGTTTGCTTCTAGAAGTGGAAGTCGAGTTTATTATAATTTATTACATTAAAGTAAGTTTTACTACGACGTGTTCCACAGAACTGTTATGTTGGGTGTACCTGCTGGTATCCGATACGGGTTGTCATTTAACAAATGATACCCACCCATAAAACTGAGAGAAAAGTAAGTTCGTCAGAAAGCAACGTTTCATCAACAATGGAAGCTTCTCGTCTGCTCCCACACTTATTTTATACATACGCACGTACTTTTACTGCTTGTTTGAGAACGAAATTATACAAAGTGAAATTAAACAATACTACTATAATCACTCATTTAACTGAATTGCTCCTCCACTTCTTGGTGCGATGATGATGACTATCTTGGCAATAATAATAAAACCGACATGAACAAATAATTAATTAAACTTTTCATGCAGGCTTTCGAAACACTATGAGCGTTTAATTAGACACAATAATTATTTCATTATCGCCCCATTCGTTCGTGTACATAGACTGCTTTGCTCGAATTCACTCAACCAGTAAAACCATTTGATTTTACGTATGAGAAATGAGTGCCACGTCATGATTACAGTTACGGAAAGGATGACTTTATTCAGACAAATAAGATCCCCGTGTGGGAACTTGGCATGATATAATTAAATCTACTTTATTCAAAATTTCTCACATATATACCTTAATTTTGGATGGGGCAATGCGATGCTAACCAAAAGAACAGGATATTGTGAACAATTATCTTTGTTATGTGACATGAAATTAACCACTACAACGAGGTTATTTGAATCGTTTTCTATAATTAGACGTGAACTTGGAATGCATGGTTTTGGTTAGTTACTTAATTAAATCTGCTAATGCAACTCAAGAGATCAGAACAGAGGCCTCAAGGGCATCCAGCAAAGCAATGCATACAATGGAATTTGATTCTATATTATTATTTTAACCTGAGAATCTTCCTCAAATGTCAAATGGCTACAGCCAGATACATACATACCTACATATAGTTTCGTTTTCCCTATCCACTCATCAATTCAACCATACCTTCTTTGAACTTGATAGAAGAAGAAAAATGGCTAGCCGACTTAGAGATGGCAAGTGAAAGTGAACTCAAAACTCTTGAATGATTCTCTTCTCCTTCACTCGAATCAAATTCAAATATCTTATACATACAAACCAACATTCCTTGTGTCAAGTTCGAAAACTTGACGTAGAAGATCCCAACCAAATTCAATTCATACAAAGTACAAGAGATCTGTAGCCGATTCAAATATGGATCAAAGAGGACAACCATTTGCTCCAAATTTAACAAACATGTCAAGATTGAGACGAGGACTGACTTTACACTTTACAATTCAAATTCTTTCACTTGACACGATTCCAGCATTTTCAAAGTAAACTTTGTGATTTTAAAAAGCCGCTTATTCAGTTAGAGTGGAAATATTCTTATGAGCACACAATAGCAATTCAGAAAAAAATTTACTAGAAATAGAAATATATAGAACAAATGTCAAATAAACTGATATTCAGTTTGCAACTTGTATGTAAGACTGGAATAAAATAACGGACCCTTCAAAAACTGATTGATTGCTGACGTCATTAATTCGTTATTGACGCGGATGTGACATCCTACATTTTTTATTAAGATACTTCATTCTCTCTTGCACACGTACGTACCAACAACTTATAGCCATCGTCATTATATGTAAATGGGAGCAAGCTGTTTGGTTGCGATAACGCAGAAAAAATGGGTGGCTCAGTTTTGGACGTGATGTTGAATTTGAGAATGAGATGCGAGCTCATCCTTCATATTCACATTCAAATTTGCATCAGTCCGGTGGAGAAAGCTGTTTCTTCACTCAGGCATCATCATCCCACTCCAATTTGTTTTACGAATTTGAAGAAAACATCAATATTCCAGTACATATGCGTGAAATTGGAAAGATGTGCAAAATTGTTGTCATTTTCTGACCAGTTGAAACGGAACTAAAGTTACATGATGCAATTTAAATCACGAAAAAAATACCGACGCGGAAAATTGTCTATTTCTTGAAATTTAGCCATGTAAGTAAGTCTAGTGGAAATATTGCGATTTTTTACAGAACGGCAAGATTGCCAGACACAAAGTAAAAAATCACACTTCGTGTAAGGTATGGTAAAGGGCTAGAGTAGAAATTATAATCGGGCATAACAATGCAGAGGCATACAGATGTTTATAGGTAAGTAGATTAAAGTTACTATACGTATTGTATTTAATATAACAGTACAGCATTTCAAACGTGATACATCTTTCAATCAACCAATTTTTATTTTCAACGTATACGACTTTATTATCAAATTTAGTGGAAACCCCATTCTTATACTTTGACTTTGCTTTATTATCATTATATCAAGCTACAATATTCCTCGTACAATGGCAATTTTTTAGGAAATGATTAGCCATGCAATTTTGGTGCATGACATGCTTTTTATTCCTGGCACAAATTTATCAGTCATTTGCGAACTTATTATGTGTATTACAATATACAATGAAAAATTATGTCTGAAAGCAACTTTGTATAATATTTTATTTTCTCCCGCTCGTGAAGCTTCATGTAGCCACATTAAAAACCAAATGTTGATTTTTTGATTACCAAAATAAACTTCAAGCTGTTAAAACCGTAGCTTTAATTGACTTTTTGTAAAAGTATATTGTGAATCCTTGCAAAAACATCCGCAAACCACATCCGGCCTACAGCGTCTTGTCTTGTATGAACATTTGGAAGGGATATGGGAAATTTTTTAGTACGGTTGAATTACACGATTGTATTATGATAAGAGACAACTTCTTCGCGTTGACTTTCGTTGCCGTCATTCCCAGGGTATAAATCCACCAGCAGATGTGACAACAATGGAATTATTGTGAAACTTTCACCAAATTTAAGAGCATTGCTAAAGATTTCAGTTGGAGTGGAGATTTAAGTTAGTATATTTGTATTCCATACAATATGGTCACATCGGTTAAGATCTTCAAATATATTTGGCTTGCGGTTGAGCTCATTGACGAAAGACGTTTAGAAAAGATTTCTTTTATTAATTTTTAGGAAATTTACAGAGTTCATGCGTCCGTAGCTAGTTCATCAGGTAACAGTAGTTTCACATTTATATTATGGCGTCATGACCTTTATGAGATGATCAAATCTGAAATAAGCTAACTAACAATAAGTTGGAGGAGTAAGTTCCCCATTCAACAAAAAATGACTGAGGTGAAATTTGCTGTATATTTCATTTCTTGAAAATATCATGACAAACTATTAGACTAAGGCTGTTTTTGTGCTAAAGAATATTTAGGCCACTGTATTTGCGTTATTTATATATATTGCGCATTTTATAAATAATATGTGCACAAACGTAAGAGAAACATTGGAATTTGAAATTCTACTCCCCCACGTATCTGTATCTTTTGCTGTCAATCAAACGATAAAAAGTCACAAAAGAATTCTACTGCGTTTCTTGTTGTCAGAATTCAACAAAGCCACCGGAATCAAACTCACCCAACGCCCACCACTTTTTGTGACCCTGTAACGACTGTAACACACCACCACGCTGTAGAGGTAAACTAAACTGAATGGGTCCTATTGAAGAGTCGCATTCTGAAGATGACATCCAAGCAACCATTGTAGAGGATGAGTTCAATCAATTCAACAACACTCTTGACATCATGGACTATAACCTCAAGTAATTGCTACATTATAATGTATGCTATACCAACTGAGATGGTTGTGTGTAGTATGAGTTTTTTCCGACACTGACATTGTCGTCATACCATGTCATTCAAGAGAATGAGCTTATTAAATAAGTACCAAATAATTGTAAGTAATAAAGTAATATAATTTTACTTCAATTTTATTATTTTTTAAATTAGAATAAAACAACAATTTAATGCGCTTTGGTTTCTTTTTTTGCAATCATTATCGTGTAGGTAGATTGACATGTGTCAATTCAACAGACGTGCAAGCAATAACTTCCGCCACTTGGCTAAACGATAAGAAAAAACCATTTCGAATTTTTTCAAACCAGTCAATTGTGAATTATTTGAAGCGATAGAAAAGAGAGACTTAAATGAAAACATGCCATCAAAGCGTCACCAATCGTAGGCAAAATGAATAACCGGACGAATACATTTGTATGTATTTCACTTGTCCAATTTTATAGTGTGGTCGACTCATTAAAGCAGTAAAACGTGGAGTGAAAAATCCAGAATCTCAATTGAATGTGGGTCGACGGATTTGCATTTTGCTTTCACTTTCAAAAGAAGAATTCGTAGATCAGGAATTGTATAGTGAATGAGGCAATTTTCTTTTGTGTTTGGTCCATTCGTATGTCCAAAAAGGGTTTGTATGTGGGGTCCGCAGAATGAAATGATGCGCATAAAATTCATTATATATTAGACCCACACTTCCACCCACACCTGCAGATACTTTAACAATGCTCCCATGTATGTGAGTGTACTATATTACTAGTAAGATTATATTAGTCTATGAGTTTCAAACACCCATCTACGTGTCTCACAGTAAGATTGAAAGTCAAAACTTTTCGCTCCGACTGATTTTCAAAGCAGACAAGGCTGAAAATAGAAAAATCATAAAATTAGAAAGTCAAATTTTCCAAAGTGAAATCAGAGACTTGGAGCCTTTGGTTAAACACTGCATTAGTCCAGCTTCCCTTGATTTGAACGTGGATGTGCAATTTATACACTTTTCTCCCAATCACCACCACCACCCAAACTCTAAATTCTATCAGGCACAAAAAAAATATCCATGAAAAGCAATCTCCTTCCTTCGTTGGTTGAGTATTACGTCCAACATGATTATTAAGACTTTACGAGTACTTATGTTTGCCAACTAAACCTGTGTGTAAGTATGTTGTATGCTTGGTAGCACAACACAACACACCATATTGCACATCCACGCTAAGAAATGAATTGTTGGCCAATTCAGGCATAACGAAGAAAGGTCTTATTTCTTTAGTAGCCACTACTGAAACCTCTTAAAATGTGTCTCATTTAAAACGTAATGTGACTCTAATTACCTCCATTAGATTTCATGTGATATGCAGCTCAGATTGCTACAATGAATTGAAAGATGCCCACGCATCGTCTTTATGACTAACTAGATTGCATCGTAATGTTCCCTTGGAAAAAAGACGAGAAGAGGAGAGAAAGCACATTTTCTGAGGCAGTTGGGTTTTTAAGGTCTTTTGGGATATGAATACCAAACTTTCTTCAAATTTCAAGCCTGCTCTTGACATTTCTTTTAATTTGTCTAATTGAGATTTCCACGTCAAATTGCTGAAGGTCATTTTTCAAATAAAGAGGTTTGAAATGTGAGGCAACATTTATTTGCTCCTTTTAAATCAGAGAGTTATACTGATTTTGCCATGGTTGATAGTTGATACATGTAACAATGAAATACTTTAATACATTTTATAACCATCCACTTCAATAACAGGATGTGATGCTATGTGATACGGCTAATTTGATGTCTTCGTAGTTGATAGTAGTGGGCTGAGATTGCAATTTAAGCTCATGTTATGCCAACAGGACAGAAGTGTATGAATTGTCGTTATTATTAAATGATTGTACAGCTCGCTGTGATATAATGTTCTCGTAATCGATATGGCTAAATTCTAAATGGACAAAATGAACATGATTTAATTCCTCTTGCTCTGTACATTCCAGTTAAAGTTAAAAATAAACAGTAAAATGATTTCGATACAATTCTTCCTTGTACGAAAAGGTTATGACGATACCAATGAAAATAGATATGTCTGGGTGGAAATTGGAAATGTATATCATCAAAAATGAAATCAGTCCTTAGCAATACTCAGTTCATATCATTTTCTTAGAATGCACCGTTTTATTTTGTGTAGTTGTCAACGTATTGTGTTAACGTCAATTCATTTATATGTATTTTTGTAGTGTCTGATGCCTGTATGTTGTCGAGTTATTGCGTCGTCATTTACATCTGAATGGCACATGGCTTCAAAATTATTATGTCTTTTCATCTATGTATTATTAATGAAACAGTACGTTCGTTTTAGGCAATGATACAATTTTGTTGCAGTTGTTAAATAAAAATAGAGAAAGTTGTGAAAAGTAAGTTGGTTTAAAAATATCCTAACTTAGCAACATTGCCATCGGTACAACAATGCAATAAGATATGGTCAAACGAATTATGGATAAATCCACCAATGAGAAGAAAATAATATAAATTTTAAGCTTTACTTATTATAGTAATAACAATGAAGAAACAGTAGAATATTTTAAATTTAAATAAATTAAACACAATCTAATTTAGCATTAGAGTAGACTTTGCTTAGCAAAGTAATCATCACCTTGAGTACAGATTATACAAAGAACATGGGATAATTGTTGGCAATATCCGGATGAATTGTCAACTCTTTCATGTCGAAACACGCACTGGAAAGATTAATGAGCAAGTAATTATTTGGTTTCGTCACTTTATATAAAGACTGCACTCACTCACCTTTCTTACTCCAAAAGGGATCTGGCTCGATAAGCAACCAGTGTGCGTAGTACGGATACGAGACGGGCGAACAAAAGAATAGCAGGTAGTAAGTAATCCTCTGCAAAGTTCACATTGTGAAGTTGTTATCATGGATCACATGTTGGCTTGGAAGTTCCCTGTGGGGCGGGTAAGAAATAAACATTTAGGTTAAGTTGAGTAAGGTCCAACAGATTGTTTCGAAACGAAGATACCTGAATTCCAACATGACTGTAGGAAAAACTCTTGCTCAGCGGCATGCACGATCTTTGCATCAACCACAGTAATTATCCAATCTCAATAGCAATTGCTTTATCTTGTCAAAACATACCCTTTTCACAAGATCAAAAGGTGGCAACAGTAGCGGTGCTCGAAGATGCTCCCATTCTCCATTGTGATATTCAATTTCAAAATACAATGATTTTCCGTGAGGCATAGGTTTGGGTAGCAATAACATAGGTTGGCACGCCAGTATATATAAATGTCGTAGAGCTGGTAAATGATATCTGAATAAGAAACAAATTCAAATGAACATACATTATGTGATATTTTTTTAAATATGTGAATACATTATCTAATAGAATTTTGAATACCTATTGTCATTTGCGTTAATCGGCCACTTTGGAAATACAGAAGCTAGTATCACAGCAATACTCCGATCATCACAACATAATGAGTATCTACCACCACCAAGAAATAGTATTCCAATAGCCTAGAAAATTTTTTGTGGATTGGTAATCTTCTGCTAACTTTTCATTTCATTAACCCATGAGCAAATAATGACTCGTCCCTTCAACAACTATACCAAAACTTACCATTGAAATACACATTTCCAATCCGTATGAAATATCTGACGGTGTCACTGAAATCCCTGAGATCTTGTGTTGTAAACCAACGAAGTGCTATGTCGCCGTTTCCATCGTCCTGCCAATATAGACATGAGAGACAGTGCAAGCATTATGGAGCAAAGGGTTGGCTCTACGAAATGATGTTTGGGAAAATATGCGTTGACATTGCTTTCTGGGAACATGTAATTGCAACATCATGTACTGTTCGTATTGTGGCCTACATATTTCGAGTCCGAGCACACATATCTAACCCCAGACAATATCCACACACAATGCTCGACTGGAATTTAAACAAGTCAGTCAGAAATCATTTTAATGGCATATGAAATAAAGTAATTTGGTACAATCACATCCATGATTCATGCTATGGACAAATTCAATCACCCAAACAGTACAATGAACAATGAACCTTTACAGAAATGATATTTCATTCATATCAACTCCACGAACCATGTTTTGCCATAATGTTTCTTCACCAAAAAGCTAATTTAAAACTTTCTCTTTTCTACCCTCGTTGCTGTGAAAGACTAAACAACTTTGCTTCAACGTGTGAAGGTATTGACAGAATTTTGTTGACATTTGTATGCATGAGAACTTGTATTGGAATTGGAAATTTCTCACTGTTGCTAAAATTAGAAAATATACAGATACACACAGTTGAGAAGTGTGCAAATTTTGCTGTAGGGTCTTTTTCTTGGAAAACGGATTACTAATACAATTTTCGTTTAAAGTAAGCTTAAAATGTTTCTAAATATAAAATGTTCAAGGAATTACCCTACTGCAAGTATAATCAAATATAATGCAATGTTAGCCATTCTACAATTAATGCTAATTTTAACTGAACAGAGGAACTGGATAATTTAGTATATTGACAAAGTTAAACAAAAAATTGCTCAGCGTTTTGGTTTTCATTTTATCTCATAACTCTCATTTTGTAAGTTAGAAAATTGACGCTAACATAATTATACTTTGGCAACTACTTAAAATAAAATGATGCATTCTAGGAAAATGGTATAAACTGATTACTTCTAAGGACTGATTTTATATGGGTTCGATTTTGATGATACAATTTCCACCATGAAGAAACACTTTCTCCTTTCCTTTCTCTTTTTTTTTTTACATAATCTGTGTGGACACAATATGATTACTTCATGTTCTGTAGCCTTTATGAAAAACGGTAAATGAATAATGGAGAATCGAATTCGTGGGATTAAGCTATTTTTTGTACCACTGATTATGCATATTGGCGTCTGGTCTCATGGGATAATGATAAAAACTATTTAACATGATTTTACGTTTTTGCCATAACCAAAGTTGACATATTAGATAGCAAACCACATATCAAAAACACTCATTTGTAATACATATCAATTCTTAATTGATGATTTATATAACGAGTCAAGTGTTTGATGTGCGTGGGTGGCAGTAAATTACTGCCAGTAATGTTTGTTAACCGGCGTCCTTAACTTGATTGATGCTCGGCCCAATACACTTATCTGTGACGTTTTGTTTCTTTTCAGTAAACCATCATTGATTCCACGCTGTGTCATCATAGTAGTGGGCAACAACGCTAGGACGCTCCCACGCCTGCTCTTCAAATGCACTCAGAGCCCTGATCTCTTAATGTTTACTCTGAACACAGATAACCACTAAAAATGACAACTTGAGTATTTTGATTAAGGACAAGGACAGTGTTACAACCTTTGACTCTGTATTTGTGATGAAAGTTGGACAGGATGTTCATTTCCGAAATGAAATGTCAACTTCGTCAAGTGTCAAGCCTAATATATATATACTCAATTCATCTTCCATGTAGATCCAACAACAAATGTTTCTAGAATTACAAGGAATATCTCACGTGGTAGTCACGACTGTTCATTGAAGTGAAGGAGTCGGGTGAGAATGACATTTTTTCGACACTTTTCTATTCTTTTACGCCCACTCTACTCTTGTAAAAGCCTTTTCTTCCAAGAAAAATAATGTTATTCTGTAATATTCTTATTATTCTCACTCTCAACTTGGTTTCCTTCTTGGTGGCATAATATTATTTTTTTACAAATTGCAACAGAAAAGAGAAAAATATTTTTCGCATTTGCAACATAATTGACAGTGATAGAGTAAGACTTGAATGAAATGATGCTTCTTGACTTCCGCCGGAAATTGGAGACTCTCACCCACGCCATCAAATGGTTGAAAGAGAAAGCTGGGTAGGGAAATTTTTATAACGTACGGAAATAAATGTATACGAGAACTTTTGAATTGAACAAACAATCTATAATTTGCATACAGCTTGCAGCTAAAAGGAGAATATTTAGGAGTGAGATTGTATAATTTGCTTAATTACCAGTTTAGGGTAATTTAGGTGTTTCACCAAGTTAGTTTTAAACTGGGTTACACAGCGAAGTTTTATTTTTCAGCTTTTAATGACTAATAACATTCATAATAGTTTTTGCAAACGGAAACATAAAAAACTAAATATGTACTTGGGTATAAAATTGAGTTAAAACGAATTTAAAACGGTAAATAATATGAAATAAATCGATTTTATAATAGATTATTTTTGTTTTCGATTAATATTCCCAAAAGCATTAATGACTGTGCTTTTGGTTCCAGATGCCGTGTTTGTGAACGGAAGTAGGGAAGATGTTTGGGGATACGATGTAGGTAACAAAAGTGGTGGCATCACTCCTCGTTGGTCCCATTTAGATTTTCGTTTCGGTTCCATCTCTGTAAACACAAAAAATATGCATTTGTAAAATTGTCAATTTTCATACTGCTTTACAAAAGTGAAAAATTACATACCATAAGAAGATGCAGTCGCCGGTTTTTTTACAGTGCCGGAAACAAAGTCCACTTTTGTACGCTCTTTTCTCTCTCGTTCTCGCTTTTCCATCAACTCTTTTTGGGCTTTGGCTAACTCGTCATAGTAAGAGGACTCGTGCCATTCATGGGGATCAAAGACCGTCTTAAATATTTATAAATACAATTAGTAAAAAGTAAAATTAGTAAAAAATTAGTAAAAAAAACTAAGTAAAATACACCAATCGTAGCTATACACAACATGATTAATCACTGTTGTCATTTAAAATATAATATTTAAGGCTTACCGATGGATAATTGGAGCCCAATTCGTCGATATCACAATATTTTATTAATTTTTCATAAATACTTGGATTTCTGAAATTCTTGTTCCGTTGGATTGCTAAATTCATGTCCAACCCACCTTTGATTTTTTTTTCTAACATCTTAGCAAATTTTTCCTGTAACTCTGACGAACATTTTCCTGATGGCTCGGGAGGTATTAGAGATTTCTTTTTTGGAGGTTCATCGCCTTCTAAATCCACAACTTCTACCGCTGGATCTCCATTTTTGACAGGTTTATCGGTCTCCATCTCGGTTTCTACTTCAGACGCAGCACAAGTACGATCTTCTTCCACGATTTCCTCTCGTTCTTTGTGGTCAGGCATGTATACATGATCCATTGGGTCATCGTCAATTAAGTCATCTTGATATGAGACCAACCCACTCAATCTTCCTGAATCCACGACTTTTTGTGATTCCGGAAACAGTGTAGTAGCAATTACGTCAGACTCTGTTGGAGGGGAGCATGCTGCACTAAAGTTCTCTGAAAAGTTTCAAATAGTATTTACAACTTAAGTAAAAATAATGCTTGCACATCATAATTGTATTCTTTTTACTTGAAATTTGTACTACTGCTGGTTGAAACGATTCCCCTTCGACCTCATCATCAACCTCATCTTCGGAATCCGTGTACTGTGCTGTGAGCGACGCCAAGGCCGAGTGCTGCGACATTTTATGTGAATTTCAATCCAGACAGAGAAAGCGTTTATCCGCTCCAACCTTGTTTTAAAAGCAGCAAACCAATTAATTTATGCATTTAAAATTTGTTGTTGTTGATAAATAAATGGTAAACCCAAAATCCAAGTCAAAATCGGTTAAAAAGTTACCTTTTCTTGTATTGGTGGTAACACTACTTCCCTCTGCCTTCTAATTAATGCATAGCCAGATAATTTAAATTTTTCTCTTGGAATGTCAAACAATTCTTTTAAATTTTGAAGAAACCGAAAAAACCCGGATACAAACAAAGTTTAGACAAACCCAAACTGACTCGGACTCCGCCACTATTTCTCTATGCATAACATTGACACAACGAAAAGTGCAACTATCTTCGACACAAGTGACAAGCTACTCAAAAATGCATTAATTTTAAGACGAACCCAAATATTCTGTAATTTATTAATTTTCATGTAATATTAATAAGTCTGACAGACACTTGTAAATCTAATGTTACCTAATTCATAACGACAAATATTTCAAACTATTTTAGTAATTCTCAACTATTCTATAAATCTTATTAACATCTTCTTAGATCGAGATTAAATGCATGCATTTAATAATGTTTCTTAGCTTTGTATATGTAACTTCTTGGATAATTGTTCTTATGGCCATGGTAGGAATTCTTTTTGTGGTACTGGTACTGCTGAAGGTGTGGTTTACGGTGGGATGAATAATTGTGACCTTTTCTTGATGGCTGTATATATAATGGAAAATAGGTAAGGATCGTATAAGTAATATTTTTGTATTTAGGACATAAAGGTAAATTTTTCTTTGACCTTATGATGATAGCCTCCTGGATAGTGCATGGGTCGAGGCTGATAATGATGATACACGTTTTGAGGCCGGTGGTAGCTATGATAGTACATAGGATAGTGTGGACGATTGTGGGTGTTGTAAGACATTGGTATGGGTCCATAGTTATAGGACCTGTCGGAATTTCACAAATGCAAAGACAATCCTCACATTATTTGTGACGAGAATAATCAACAATTCTCACCCATAATTCCCCGCAGATGAATGACCTTCTGCATAATAGTTCTTAGGTACAGCATACTTGTTGTCCTCGGAGGTATTCAGACCAGCACCGTTCTCATACCCTTCGTCCTTGTCATTGTCCTTAGTAGAGTAGCCCCCTGGTACTGCATCGGTACTTCCAGACGAGGAAGATTCTCCACTATAGCTATTAGTGCTATCTACATTGGAACAACTGACACCGTCACTCCCCCTCCCGGAGGTACTGCACTGGTCAACCCCTTGAGTGTATGAAGAGGAGGGATAATTTGGATCAGAGTTTATGGAGGCGGCTTCGTTTAAGGCAACTTTAATAGCCTCCGATATAGCTTCATTCAGTTGGATACTGGAATCACGACCTCGTCGTCGTTCCCATCCTTCTCCCGATTCGGCGGCCAAAACAGGGTCGATTATTGGGATGGAGTAAGATACTCGCGGCTTATCATGAAGGGATCGCGTTGTTCTGACTCCATAATGTTGCATAGGTTTCTAGATCATTTTAAAATTCATTTTAAACCAGATAATAAATATGAAAGGCTCAGATTGGGATAATCTGCTCAAAGATAAGGTTGCACTTACTCCGTTGACAAAACCGATGAAAGTAAATGCTATTATAGCACTTGTAACAATTTGCACGTTGTAGAGCAGGCTGCCAGTAAATAATCTCATTGTTAAAATGTTAATCTGAGCCCGAATTGAAAAAGGAAATGTATATTTTCTTCGTGTCAGTGAAACCATGCAATTAATATGCAAATATAGTACCGGTATAAAGAAATTGCTATTTATTTAGCTGGACACAAATAATTTACTAAAATGTTGGAGTGGGCGTTGAAAATAGGGTTTAATGCTCCTTAAGGGCTTTGATCTGATAAAAATATTTGTGGATTGGTTGGTTAAAAGTTTTCTACATTATTAGGATACCGAAGTAAAATGACTGTTAAATATTACAGAAACTTGTTCATCTTCAGTGCTAGTCTTGTACCTGGTATACATGCCATAAACTTTATCATTTGACTAATTTCCCATCAATCCGATACTACTCATTATTCAAAAAGTAAAATGCAAATAGTTCTGAACTGCATGATCATAGTTCATTCGTACTCAAAATGTCATTGATTGGTTGTTATGTACGTGTAAATAATCATGTCATCTTATCATAGTTGCATTTCATGGAGATTATAAATATTGGTTACAACTTATAAGTCTAAAAGACACATGAAACCGAGTAGTGTGGAAATACTAAAATCCAAAACTATGTTAAGGAAGGAGTCCAAGTTGTATGAATTTGAGACAATGAGCTAGGAATGCAATGCCAATTTATCACATCATTATTGTAAAAAAAGTATCTATATTAATCCAGATATTCCAATACTTTGCTGACATGTCATATTTTAGACCTGCTAGTCTGTCATTCCAAATAACTCCTAACCAATTATGATTCATAATCACTTGATGCAGACAAAATTATTACATGATTGCATAAGCTGCTTAAAACAGTGATCACTTCTCCTTGATCTCATTCTTCCGATCCTAAACAATGACAGAATAAATTCATTACAACAGTGCCAACCAATGTCTAATTGACATTGCATATATTTGTAGAGTAGAATGTATTATTATGATTATGTTATGATTTTTTAATAAAACAGCCAACAGTAGCACATCTTCGTCTTCAATTTCCATGCACGCCAAACGCAGGCTTAATGTATGGAGTCATTGAATGGCTTATATAACTTGAATATTTCTAACTGCATGATTGCAAATATGGACAACTCGCCAACATTTTTATATTTTCAGTTGCCTCGAAGAATTTCAAACATGGCCCAGATTTTAAAGTTCTTGTGTGAGCTATAATTACATATATGTTCTTATCATGGATGGTCATAATTTGTGTACGCATGACGTCGTATGGTGCGAACTTCCCTGATATCAAATGCTTTATTTATCTTGGCATTTTATAAACAAGATGGGTTAATAAAAGCATGGATTTAATCGACCAGATTTCATTTTAGTTTCAAATTGCAAGACTGAAACTATCAAGTTTACTAGCGAGTTGCTCTGGGATATTTCTTTGTTTCTAGTTTCTTCGTCACTTCATTTGTGAGAGTTGAAATGAGGTGGTGCTTAGTTGTGGGTGTGGTGCTTTTGTCATCGTGGGATATTCAGGGCGGAATTATTCGCCGTGGGAATGGACGAGTCAACATCGTTCCTGGTCCTGGTCCGAGAAATTCAAGAGTAAGTAATATATATTTTATGCCAGTATAAATCTGGCCTATCATTCTATTCTATTTGAAACAATTTTCCACAAAATCAATCACAAGTCAAATCAAAATCTTCTAGAGCTCATTTTCTTGAAAAATTCACAATTTAATTAATATTTTTAAAATTCGTTTTTTATTTATGGATTTTTAAATTGATTAACTATTTTCAATCGTTTTTTAAATGTGGGGACATAGTTTAAAACCTAAAAATATATTATTTGCATTCACAAATATCCTCTCCAAAAACAGTTTCATATCTAAAATATTAAAAATAAAGTGTTTCACGAAAATGTCTTTCTTTATTTTCTGACCTACTCAAAATTCATGAAATGAAGGTTATTAAAAAATAACTTTTATATATTTTTAGCAAACGGACTACCAACAAGACCTGTATTCAGTATCTCCTCAAGCCTACGCATCCCCTTACGCGCCTCAACTTCCATCTGCGTATGCTGCATCGCCATATGATTACTCCACTCTTAACGACTACCTGCTAAGTTCTTATCATTCTTCGGGTGCATACGCCCCACAACAAGCGACCTACACCGCTCAGCCTTCATCTTATAATACTCCCTACGCTGCATCGTCATATGCCCCCGCCCCCTCAACCTACGCCTCATCCTACACTCCGTCGTACCTAAATCCCACCACTGCTACATCGGAAGATTACGCCACACCCACTACTTATGCCGCCTCGTCCTACCCTGCTGCCCAATCCCAGTATGTGTCTAAGCTTACCAGCGCGGCTGCTGCATACAGATCCATGTAAGATGTCATATCATATAATTTATGTATATAACAATTCATATTATAATAATCTTACGTAAGTTTATAATTTTTATCATCTCTTTTTCTGTTATTACATTACAGTGCCGATTGTTTGCATAGCAAAATTAAGGTGAGTTCGAATTTCTATAATGATTATCAGTTATGTAAATTGACCCTTGATATGTAAATGACTTCTATAAACCCCTTATATTTCCCTAAAATTCTTTTGTTAATTTATAGGCATCGGATAACGCTGGTCAAGCTGGAAGCGAGTACACGGAGCCTATTTATGGCCGCAACGCCGTCGCGGACGTTTCTTCTGTCTATGCTGGACCTGCCCCCGTGTATACGTAAGAACTGAATGTCATATTGTAATAACCAATTATGCATTGATAAAAATGGTTATTGTTGGATTCAGTGCTCCTCAATCAGTTGATCAAGTTATCCTTCCAGTGGCAGACGTAAGTTCACACAGCCTGTCTAACATTTTATGCTAACGGTATCATTATCATTGTGAATTTTTCGTGTTTAGTATGTTCCTCCTGTCTCGTCAACATACAATCCAACTGTTCCGTCAACATATACTCCCACTGCCGTTTCTTCAACATACAATCCAACTGATGTTTCGTCAACATACAATCCAACCGTATCCGGAAGGGCAGGAAGGTAAAGGATATTCTACTTTCGAATGCATAGCTATGTTTATTTATTGTTATTCTCAATATTGTTTTTAGTGTTCTTGGGCTGCCTTTAATTGTAAGAAATTAACTCATTTTTAGCTAGTCTGACTCGTTTAATATTTTCTTTTTTATGCAGAGTGATTTGCTGAAAGGTATGTATTTAAAAGGGGGCCAAGTCGTTGCACGTTCCAAGCAATCGCAGTCAATGGGTAATATAATCATGCTGTTATTAAATTAATTATGATAATATTCGCAGCAAGGGCTACGAATGAAGAGAAGCTGATCGCGGAAGTGGTGGCAGAAGAGATTCAAGGAGGTATTGTAAACACGGATGTAGACAACAGGTAAATAAAAAAATAATTCTTTTGGTTGTCAATTGCATTGCTAACATATTTTTTTCCTTTAGTTTCAACGAGGATAATTTAAATACAGCGGTTCGGCAAATTCTACACTTTAATAAGCTAGACTTCATATCGCAGTGTCAACTTATATTTTTATTATTGTCTAATAGTTTCTTAGCGGAGAAACAACTACCATTCAAGACCAAGCAGGCAGGTTTTCAGGAAGAAATGATGCGGAAAAAGCTGTGCTCGCTGCCATGGCGAAAGAAATTCAATTCGGAGTGGTCAACACTGCCGTGGACGATAGGTAAGTATAATGAGTTGTTTTATAAGATTGCTGAAAAATGTAACTCATTGATTTTTAACTTTTCAGTCTAAACAACAACAATGGTGCTTTTACAGTAAGAATGAATTTCAAATTATTGTTGGTTATTTGTAAGATGCATTTGCCATTTGTATGTCATTGTGTTTCAGTTTGGCAGCACTGGTACGAATACTGCTCAGGGTCAGAACTTTCGGGTATGCGTAATATGCAATAATTTTTAACGCTCACCATCAGATTTTCATACATGCACAAAAAGATAAAAATATGTACAAGTTTAATTTTTCTTTGTTTAATTTTTCAGGCCGGCGGTAACCACGGAAAGAAGAAGGACGACTTTCTCCAACTGCTTAAACTTGTTGCAAATCATGTGCAGGGAGGCGTGGTCAATACCAATGTTGAAGACTCGTAAGTTTAAACAAAAAAATGATGGTACGGGTTTGCAATAATTTATATGTGTTTTCAGATTAAACCAGAACAACGCTAACTTAGTGGTGCGTTACATTATGCGCTATATTCTATGCATGCCTATTTATTTCATTTTAGTAATATTCTTTTCATTTATTACGTATTTCAGTTCTTTAGTGAAAACACTAACACCCTCCAACAACAAAAGAAGCTCCGGGCGAAACAGAAAGAAGAACAGCTTCTCAAGTTGATCTTTGGCGATATACAAGGTGGAATTGTGAATACTGCCGTAGATGACAGGTACGTGAAACACACACTTTTGATATACATCATTTAAACTGTAATTGTAATATTAATAATCACATTTTGCACATCACTTTAGTTTGAACAATAACAATGTGGCTGTCGCTGTAAGTTAATTGTTATGTATTATATCCTGATGGCAAAAAATATAATTTTTGTATGCTGCATTTTAGTTGTTTTCTGAAAATACGGGCCACAACCAGTTCCAACACCACAACAAATTTAAGGGAAGGGCTCAGGGTCATGAAGGGGGTGAGGGCCATCATCAGGGGGGAATGCATGGACGCGCCATCACTGACACCTTGACTTCTCCTTATGATGGATACGTCGATCCATATGCAACTACTTCATCCCAATATAACAATTACCCCATTGGATCCCTTTCCCAGTACTCTGGATACTAGGATCTCCTACCTTCCCCTCAATTTTTATGAGTTTTATTTTTTGAGCCCGTATACATTTTATTAAGCACATCATTTAATGTATATTTATTTATTTATTTGATCCATTAAATAATTGAAATATTAAAGATAAACTTCCTTGCTTTATATTACTTGCATATTTTACACATTATCTTTCAAAATACTTACATCCTTTTGTTTCTCAATTCCATAATTCTGATTAGTAATTTCCAATTGGAACTTTTGACGGATCGGAGGATGAGGTGGTTCCTAAGATAAAAAATATATAATTTTTTATGCTTGAGTTGAGACATTTGCATATGCACATTTTCTTTACCAATATCGGAAGACCCCTTTGTCTAATGTAGTTTTCGAAATACAGTTTTAGTTCGGAGAAAGAAGGGCGATCTGCAGGAATATATCTCCAGCATTCAATCATCAAGTTGTATCTAATTGTCAAATTTTAAGAACGTTAAAAAAAATGGAGAAAGTAGTATTTTATGCTATCTATACTATGATTACATGGCATCATCAGCCAAGTCCGGCTTAGGAGGTCTGTTTCCTTGTCTCAATTTTCTCACAAAGTCCTCTGTCCAATTAGTCCCCGGATATGGAATTTCTCCCAAACTAAATACCTCAAACAGTGTGATTCCATACGCCCACACATCAGATTTATGAGAAAATTCCATATCACACAAACTCTCAATTGCCATCCAACGCCACTATTGGAGTGAAAGACGTTATTAAAGATAATTTTTGGGTGATAATGTAGTTTACAGATATGTACTTACCGGAAGTGGAGCCTAAAAAATTATTTAAAAATTCTTAACCATTGAATCAAAAAGCCTAAAAATTATAATATGCTATGGTAAAGAATTACTCACCTGTTGCTTTTTCACGTAGTTGGTATATTCATAAAGTTGACGTGATAACCCAAAGTCTCCAATTTTTGCAAAGAGTTGATCCGTCAGCAAAACATTTCTTGCAGCCAGATCGCCATGAATAACCTTAATTATTTCCGTTCAGGATACAGTTAATGAGTTACCCTACCCACTCATATAAAGGATTATGATTGACTTATACTTTTCTGCTAGCCAAATATTCCATCCCACACGCAATTTCACGTGAAATCTTCAATAGAGTCTCAATACTGATTTTCAGAGGCCTAGCACCAGGCTGATTCTCGTAGAAAACTGTACTTCTGAATGTGTAAACAATAGTTGATAAGCCTGTTCCTATTAATAGAAGACTTAAACCTACCTTTGAGGTTCTGCACTGTATCGTGCACTATTGCCGTGAAAGCTAGCAAAGTCGCTTCTGTGACCTTTGAGAAATTTCTCCAAACTTCCATTCTCACAAAATTCTACGATGATGTACACCTCCCCTGTAGGATTAGGATTACATTTAATGATTTGATATTTGAAGAATCATATAAAAATAATAAGGTATGTTCCATCTTTACTTTTCCTAATGTCAGTAGTGCAAGCCCCCAAGAGATTTACAATGTATGGATTTCTTCCAATAAAGCTCATTATTTTTAACTTTCAATAAAACATCATTATGCATTCATCTTTATATAATTTAAAAAAATAGATCATTCGTTTATGGTCTTACCTCAATAAGTAGAGCTTTAAAATTTGTAATGTCTGCATTTGGCTGCAAAGTTTTGATAGCCACCACAGTTTCTTCATCGCCTGGAAATAGACCTCGTGCCAAACCTTTTAGTACTAAACCGTATGCACCAGAACCAAGCTTTTCTTCCAATTCTAGTTTCAAGGATAGTAATAATATACGAGATAAAATTTGAAATGATACACAAATGCATCAGACAGAAAATAAATAAACTCACGAATTTCTAGAAAATCTGCCAGATCAAGGATGAGACCGAGTTGTCGTATAGTCAGTTAGAAATTGAATTTCCAGAAATGTAAACCTAGTCTATATTCGTTACCTTTGGGAAATTCGTAATCCCGGTTGTATGCCAAAAGGTGACCTTGTTTGTTAGTATCTTCAGATCGATCAATAGCATCCGGATTACCGTACAGGAATTCCTCAATCTCAGCATCCGTAAGGTTCCTCAGCATGGCCTATGTTAAAATCAATATAAATTAAGACATATATTTCCCTAAAATCCTCAATCCTCCGATTTCACCTTTTGTCTTTGAATACGTCTCCAGAACAATGCCAAAACGATAATAAGGATTACAATAAAAATTAAACCAGGAATGGTTACTCCCAAAATTATGGATGTCTTTGAATCTATCATCATTAAACGCTTAAAACAATTGTTTGACATTATAATCTCGATTGTTTTTTTACCAGATACTGAAATTATAAATTCTTTGGTTACGCTTCCACCAGCATTGGTTGCTCTACACAAGTAATTCCCTTGATGAGCATACGCAACTTCCTCAAGAAGTAGAACATCTCCATCATTTTCTACAATTACAGTTCTTGGAAGCTATGTATATGCACATAAAAAGAAAAATGACCCGTCATAAACAAATATAACTCTCCAGTTCTTTAAAAAATGAGGCACTCACATCTTTGCCGTCCTTCATCCAATGGATTTGAGGTTTTGGTAATCCAACAGCATCGCATGACAGTCTGTAATTTGTATCACCAAGACTTAGATCAATTTCCGAATCCGTTTCAGAGAAGGATGGTTGGACTGGAGCTATAATTATAAAAAAGAAGCTCGTTGCATAACTGAAATTTTAATATAGTTAGAAAAATTCTTGATTAATTTAAAATAAAATCGTTTCCTAACACTTTACGAGTAAATGCATTGGAAAAGAAGTTGTGTTGAATGAATCCCAATGGGGAGCAATGCATGCAACTTCAACCACTTCGGTTGTCAGAATTTTCACTTTGGACAGTAGAGTGATAATTCCATTTCTCCAATCGAATAATTCTGCATACTCCACTAAATTTGCAGCCCCAACCATTGATGTATCTGTGTATATCATTATTTTGTAGTATTCGCATCATTCATCTCATATTTCATATTTCATATTTCATAATATCATTATACAGATATGTTACCATTGTCCAGTTGGAGCAAATCTCCAGACTCCAGCCGGATTGTCCAGTAAAACCCACGCGAGAACTTAAAACTGCTTCCGCTGCATGACAAATCTACCGTTGTTCCGGCGAAGGTTTCGTTTTCAGTGTTGGATGAAGCGATCAATTTGTCATGATCCAGTTCCTCAGTTTTGTTATCTTAAAAAAACAGCAAAATTTGAGTGTTATATTTCAGTTGCGCAGTTTGAATACAACTTACGAATTTTTCCAGACACTCCAATAAATAGGTTCAACTCTGCATCTTTTATTCCATCACCTCTGCACATTAACCGGCCAGGTGTGCCTCGATTAGGTAATTTTAGACAACCACCCGAACAAAGAGAAGCTTCCAGTGCATCGCAACGACTTCCCTGTAAAAAAATTGAAATTTATTGAATTTCAGCCTAAAATGAAAGTTATTTGGGATTACCAGGTCAAAACATGCACCTCGCACTTGGCATTCCATCTGGTTAGTACACTAAAATCAGTAATATAAAACTTTCACTCAACGAATCGCAATTTAATTTTGAGATAATGTACGATTTTGTAGCAAATACAACTAACCTGTACAAATGATATTTGGGGAACGTTTGAATAACGAGCCCAACAGACGTGTGTATGTTCTAGAAGACGGCGTGACCAGTAATAATTCCATCCACGTCTTTTTTTGTCTTTTTCACCTGATTTGTTTCAACAACACGCTTAGTACATAATTTTAATAAAGTTAATGTACATGCATGTGACTTGTCTTACTGATAACTTCATAGGTCCATGTATGTGAAACAATAATCGTTCCGCTTTCTCTATTAATGGCATGACCTGTATAGTAGTTCAACAATTACTTATATAATCACAATAATATGTAGATATGTATATTTATGAAAGCTCAGTCACGCACAAGCAATTGTTCCCTCGTCGAAATATGTGGCATTGGATAAGCGAATATCAGCATGATTCCCCATTCGGAGAATTGATAACTTTCATTCTTGGGTTGGTTACAACGGAACCGAATTCCACTTGTAATCTTGGATCGTGGGTGTGACAAGATAAACTCAAACTCTCTCCACTAAGGACTTCCACATCGTTAGAGGACGGAGAGAGTTCAACGTCTGGTAACATTTGTAAAAGATAAATGATTAAAAAATTATTAAGACTTCAATGTTGATGTTTGCAATTGCAATATGAAAATTATCTTACCAAATTTTTCCTTGAGAAATATTGTCACCTGAAACAAACACAATAAGGAATGATAAATGCCAGGCAAATAAGGGCAATCAACGCTTCAAAATAGTAGAGCAATTGGTGTTCACCCTATCAAATGTCTTTTCCAATGTAATGTAGCAAATATATTTGCCCCAAAAATTTTTCATCTTTGAGAGATTAAGTCGGAAACCTTCCGTTGGGTCATATTCAGCAAATGCTTTGTCAAACTCCTGATAAATCTCCTGTATTAATAAGGTTGAGATTACAGTAAATCCGAATTCATATTACAAAATTCTTGATTCATCATTAATTATGCGAATGTAATTAGTTATTGATAAAATTATTAATAAATATTAGTTTATATTAATTTATTAATAATTAAATAATTTAATATTAATTTAAAATTATATAAATATTTTAAAATATTAATTATTGATATTTTTCATTATTAATTATAATTTAGAAAAATCATAATCATCATCATATCATCGCCATCATGATCCTATTACAATTGCTATGTTTAAAGTTAGTTTATCGATAATTTGTGTGCACCTTCACCATAACTAACTAACTGACCAACCAACAATCCATCCCAACAAATTAAACTGCTCTATTTTGCATCGTATATATATATGTGTAGCTAGCATAGATAGTTAGTTAAACGTGTTAACGATCGAAACCCAACCGGACCAGTAAGGGTATCATGTTTCCATTTTAATGCAAATAATGCCTGGATTTTGCGTGGAGGAATTTCTTTTCCATATCTGTGCATGCAATCCAATCGAATGTGCTAAAATAAAAGTTAAGATTAAATGAGATATAATAGAAAGAAATGCCAAGGTTAAGAAATGCGGGTAAAATCGATAAGTTATTAGTTATTATTATATATTTATTATTATTAAATTCTTCTTCTTTGATTGATTACAAAAATTCATTGGGATAAATATAAATGTCTCCTTGAAACGTTACATAAACGAA